>JALGBA010004180.1:0-235000 GCA_023970755.1 Azemiops feae | reverse complement strand
TGAGTCTCACTGGCTCAAGATTGACTCAGCCTTCCATCTTTCCAAGGTCAGTAAAATGAGGACCAGATTGTTGGGGGCAATATGCTGACTATGTAAACTGCTTAGAGGGGGCTGTAAAAGCACTGTAAAGCTGCATATAAGTCTACATGCTATTGTTATTAGCTAGGCCTAGCCCTAAGGACTGGTATTAACTTGGCGGGCCCAAAATGTCTTGAGGCCAAATTAACTGAAAGCACATTTCCTTCAACTTTGCTTTCCTTCACCAAAGACATTTTTCTATGTTCTCCTTCAAAATAAGAGTGGGTAGATAAAAAATGAAGGGACTTTTCAGTATCAGCACCCAGTTAATGGAACATCCATTCCAGACGTTGGCTTGGTGTGTTCGTTATATGCTTTCAAGAAGCAAATGACTTTTTTAAAAAAAAACCTGCTAATTTTACAGAGCTCTTATCTATTGCCCTATCATGATTGCTATTATTTTGGAGAGCGCTGTTGGTTTACTGCTTACATATCTGAATATTTTATTCATAAATACTTCATTTTATGCTATATTTGTATTACATTTTAATTGGTATATACTATCCAGAGAGCTATTGCTGATGGGTGCTTTAAGAACTTAATAAATTAAGCATCAGTCAAGGTATGCCTATCTTTATCCAGAGTGAAGTAATATATAGAGGTCCATGGATTTCCTGTTCATCACCTAACTTCCAGCTGTACATCAGATATCAGGCATGGTCATGATCCTGCCTCTGGTATCTATTTTGCCAAGTCATCTTCTGTGTTTAAGGATCTGCCTGTATGCAGAATGCTAACTACATCCACTAAAGCTCAATGGGAGGAATGAAGATGCAACAGTTGTATAGACAAATCAGAATACCACTTTTTCCGATTTTAGAAACATTTCAGACAAAGCAAATCAGCTAAACCTGAAACAAATCAGCTTAGCTACCAAACTCAAACAGAGTGAGAACACCAAGGTCCAGATCCAATTCTAAAACACTGGTGGAACCTCTCTGAAATAAACGCATGCTTATTAGATCTTTCACTATTTATTAGTCATAGTACAAGAAAATAAATGTAAATTTGAGGAGTGAACACAACTTCTTAAATTCCTACGTCTGACTGATGGATGGTTTAGTTGTGTATGAACTCAGTGTTGTAAAAAAAGTTTATAGAATCTTGAAAACTGTTTTGACTGTAACATAATTTATCCAGCACTCTTCAGTTATTAAGTATTAGTCCATAAAAACACAAGTTGATTTGAACTTCATTTGCTTTTTTAGCTACTTACATTGGTTCTTTATGTTGGACAAAACAAAAATTTTATTAAGGCAGTTCTTGTATCAGACCAATTTCAAGATTACAAAATTAGATCCAAACCCTTCCATTTTCAGGAATCCTAAACCAAGGAAAATATCCAGAAGAAAGAAAAACTCCACAGAACATGCTTTCTATTCAAAACATGTTTAACGAAGTTAGAGTATTAATCAAGTGTTGGGAGAGATATACTAGTATGTCAATTAAGACCTATTCTGCTGCAAAGATGGTGTTCAGCTGCACCAAAGACTTTCAGCTGGGAAGAAGTAAGCTAATAACTTTACTCCTACACGTATGAAAATACATTTAGTTGTTAAAAAATTAACTTTCATCTTTAGGGAAATATACTTAGCTCTTTGCATATAAAATTAAAGAGCTCAGTGCAGAACAATTTATATGAAAACTGGAGATAATTTAAGAAATTGTACTAGTTGTCAATTAAAATCAAATCAGGTAGGATTACCTAGTGACTGGCATCCACCTTCAGAAAACAGTTTTTACAGTGGCAGAATTTTATAATTCCTCTTGGTTTGATAAATGCTGCAAACTTGTTGCAATAACAATCATCTGTGATTTCACTGTGATTAGTGATCATCAAATTTGGCCATTCAAAATCTCTTAAGAGGAGAATAGTGTTAATTTTTTATTTCCATTTTTCTCCCAGCATTTTCTTATAACTTCTTCACATATTTTAAGCTGGTTTTCTTCAGCATTATTTCTTGGCATACCAGCACAGGCTGTAGTCCAGAACAATGTATATGTGACAGAGCAACAAAACAATTCCACACTCTTGATATGCTGGAGGTGAATGGGAAGCTTGAAAGAATGTCTGACTATTGAAAAAAAGCACACACACACACACACCCAAAAGAATTCCTCTCATATCATTCACTTTGTGTGCTCCTGGTTGTTGGGAATAAGATATGGCCTATTTAAATCAGAAGAATTACAAAGATGTGCCTGCAATGTTCATTCAATACTTCCCTATAAACATACACCTTTCCTTTAGGAAACTCAAAAATAATACGATGTGTTTGTCTATCTGTCTGTCTGTGTATAAATTTATTAAAAGTTTTACAAAAAACATAAAAACTAACACAAACTAACAAAGAAAGAGAACAAAAAGAAATAGAAAAAAGATTCTGATTTCTTTGCAGCAAATATAAGTACATTTGCAATATTAATGATTTTTTTTTTTAAATTACTCAAATTCTTTTATTTAATTAAAACAGAGCCTGGTACAGATACATTTTTCTTCAAACAATCATACAGTTTGTAGTGTACATAGATTTGCAAAACAATGGGATAAAAGAATATTCCTGAACTTTGTTTTATGATTTATCTCATGGTTACTGTGAAATTGTGTGAATGCATCAATGCAGTGCATGTTATCTTAGCTTGCAAAGCTTGGATTCATTGAACGAGTTTACAAAAAATGTAAATATTGCAGAATATACAGCCTCACGCTACATAACTAAGCTCCATTTCATGCTGAATAAATTAAATTATTAATGTATCTTAAATAGAAAACTATATTTAGATAGATGTTTACTCCAAAAGCATTTTATTAAAATAAATTTGATAAAAATAAAAAAATCCAATTTTTAAAATGTTTTTTAAAAAAATCATCGATTATTATCCACCCTGTTCCTTTACTAACTGGCTAATGCTTATTTTGATTACAAAAAAGAGCTCACTTTTTATCCATTTTATTCATCTTTTTTTCTAATCAAAATCACAAATCAGGTGCATTTTAAAGTCTATAAGTCAATATAGAATGGATGAATACAGATATTGTTCTTTCTGCAACTAAAGAGGCGAGTTTAGCCATCTCTACAAGTTCCATCATATTTACCAGCCATTCCTCCATTGTGAGTAGGGTCAAGTCTTTCCACTTTTGAGCATATAATAATTTTACTGCATTTGTCATATATAAAAACAGAGTTTCATGACCTTTTTCTAGTTGCCTATCCATTATTCCCAAAAGAAAAGTCACTGGTTTCAATTGTATTTTAACCTTTAAAATATTCTGGAGTAACATATGTACATGTATCCAAAATTAGTAATAGTACGGTTTCATGTTTAAAAGTCATTTCAAAAAGGCTTTTGGTGGAAAGTGGGGGCAACCAAAGGGACCATCATTTAACTATAATCTGGTACAGGTAGTCCTTGACTTATAAGCACAATTGGAAACTGAATTTTGTCATAAGTCATTGCAATCTAAGTCAACTTAGACCGAATTTTATGTCAATTTTTACTGCGGTCATTGAGTCACATGGTTATTAAGCAAATCCAGCTTCCCAATGGGTGTTATCTGCTTGTGATCATGTGACTGTAGACATTGTAACTGGTCATAGATATGAGCCAGTTGTCAAGCACCCCAATTGTGATCATATGATCATGGGGTGGTGCAACGGTCATAAGTGCAAGTATAGGTCATAAGTAGTTTTTCCCAAGATCGTTGTAACTTTTAACCATTGTTGAATGAATGATCATAAGTTGAAGACCATCTATATCTTGAAGTAGTAATTCTAAGTTCATGATTTAAAATGTACTAATCTTGAAATTGTTCCATCATTCATGCAGGTTAATAGCCTTCCTAAAAAAATTATTTTGTCTTTCTTTGTTTTGTTTCCTAAATTGTACTAAACAAAACTTCAGATTAAAAACTAAAAATATGAAATTTTAAAGAATAAACAAAATAATGGAAAAGGAAAAAATAGAAAATATACCTCAAATGTATAAAAATTGCAACCATCTATATTCAATATTATTATCTGGAATAATGTTTAGGTTGAAGACAAAAATCTATTTTGGGAGGCTTCATTCTTTGTTACAATTAAGGGGAAAAGTTGTTTTTTAAATAAATCTATTTGTAGGGCTCTTTAAAATTCTATGTATTGTATTAATTTAACAAATTAACAAATACAATTACCCAAATGTTTAAACACTCATGATTCAGAAAAAAAAGTTTACTTTTTCTGTATTTTGCAATAATAAATCTTTGACACAGTAACAGAAACTAGGTGAATTCCTTATTGACTTTACAGACAATAAACTAATACCTTTGTTTTCAGTTTCAGTGATATTCACTAGTGCTGAATACAGATGAAGGATTTCCCCAACAAAAAATCAGGCAAAAGAGAGTTCAGAATAAATATGAAGCAGACAAGCTTGCAAGAAGATCAGATTGCTATGCTTGTTCCCCCAGGTCTTTTATATCATGAAGGTTCACTGAACTTTTCAAATGTTCATCAAAAGTCATTTATTTCCCAGTTCCCATAAATGGGCTGTCTCCTAGTGCGAGTGAAAAAGGATAAAGCTGTATTATAAAATAGATACAATATTACTTTTGTAAAAAAAAGGTTTTTGTAATAAACAGGGAATATTAACAAATGAGAAATAAAAAAAGAGAAAAGCCTCCCCTGCAGTGTCACTCCTTAAGTGATTAACGACACTTAAAGGAATTCACCAATAGATTCTCCAAGCAACTGAGCGCTGCTTTAATGGAATGCAGTTAAAGTTGCATTGTAATTCCAAAATCGCAGCTGTTTGGGAGCACCCAAGATTTGGGACTGCCAAATGTTGAGAAAAATTACATATTGTTTTGTTAAAACAGGTGGGCAAACAGGATGGGGAGAGTGGGTGTGGTCCACTTTGGGATATAGATCTTCACACTAACTCATTTGCACTTCTGAACATTTATATAGAGTTTGAGAGTGCTCAATTGTTTCAAGAAATAAGAAAAGGAATAATTTTCCTTTGAAGCCGTTTGCTGAATGAACTACTTCATAAATTCTACTTAGCTTCTATTTACTTAAACTTTTTTTTTTAACTGAGTTATAACTGGCCAGATTCACACATTGCAACAAACCATATATATCGCAATGTCGGGCGTAATACAATCTTCTAAGCAAAGATAGAACAAGACTGATTTGTGAAGCCAAACTGTGTGTGAAGCCTTGGATTCAGCTAGTCCTCGTTCAGCAATTGTTTGAAGTTATAATGACAAAGCTAATTGAGGAGGCTTACAATTCATAGCTGTGGCTGTCACAATGTATCCATGGTCATATGATCACATTTCAAGCACTTAACAACCAGCTTACAACGTTGCAGCATCCTGCAGTCACATCATCACCATTTGTGTCTATCAGCTGCCAACAAGCAAAGTCAATGAGGAAGCTGGCAGGAGGTCACAAATGGTGATCATGTAAAATCACTACTAACGACTGTGTGGGATTCACCTAATGATAGCAACCTAGACCCAAGAAAAGTTTCAGTCCTCTTTGTTTATATAACAGTTCTTGCCTATTTCCTCAAAGTCATCTTCCTGATACTCTACAATAGCTTCTGCCTTTTAGGATCTACCTACTACTATCAGCAGTAACAGAAATAGCAGTGAAGCAATATAACATATACCACATGAGAAACTGGGACTGTTGTGGAGGGCCACCATCCTACCCGCTCCACCAACACCATTGCACAATGCCCTATTCCCTCTGCTGATGCCACACTGACTCCTCGTCCCCCCCACCCCAATTCTTTGCCTCCTGTCCCCAAGGGTGACATTGTAGGCCAGATGGGGACTGCCCATGGGCCTGATGAGGCCCACAAGCCATAAAATGCCCAGGTCTGATACATAGAAACTCTTGGTAAACAGCCATAAAGGCTTTGAAAAAGATATTCAGATGCCATATTATTTTATTTAATTTAACTTAATTTAATGTATTTCCATTAAACTCTACCAAGTGACTCTGAGTGATTTACAAGTCTAAAATTTTAAAATAATTGAAATCATTTAAAAGACACTAAAACAATAAAAACATCTACAAAATAATTACGTATATATAGCAGCCGTGATTATTAATCTATTAACAGTGAAGCCAAGTAACAAGGCCTTTCACACATTCCGAGCCCAGGCCTGGGTACATAGCCAAGTTTTTAGAACTTTGCAAAAAGCTAATAGTGTCGGGGCCATTCTGATCTCTGAGGGGAGGCTATTCCATGAGGCAGGGGCTACAGCAGAAAAAGTCGTCCTTGTACTTCCTGCCAGTCAGCACTCTTTGGCTGATGGGATCTGCAGTATTCTCAATCTGTTGGATCTAATTGGACAGGTAGAAAGTCTTGGAGAAAGACAGCCCCTCAGGTAACCATGTCACAAGCCATGTAGGTTTTTAAAGGTGACAACCAACACCTTGAATTGCACCCGAAACACAATGGCAGCCAATGCTTAAGTTTGTATTCACAAAGCTAAAAAAGATGCAGGCAATGGTTTTCCCTATACAATCTGTAGGAGCAAATGTTGGTCTGTAAAGAAGCAGGATAGAAAAATACTGTTGCTTTTGAACTTTGGTTTGGGGTTAAGACTCCAGAGACTACCACTGATAACCATAAAAACAAACAAATCATCAAGCCAACCAACCAACCAACCGCAGAGTTCTCTCTCAATGCACAAATGACCACTCTCCAATCATTATATTTTAGACACATTATGCAAAGATTAGTTTTATGGAAAAGTCTGTAATGCTGGGTAAGGTAGTAGGAAAGAAAAGAAGAGAATGACCAGCAGCAAGGTGAACAGATTGAATTCCAGTGGCAATGAGTGCACCAATGGAAGATCTGAAGAATTAGGCTGGGGAAGATCCTTCTGGAGAAAATCTATCTAAGGGGTTGCTAATAATTGATGCTGGTTTCACAGCATATCAAATCAAGGTCCCTTTCTCAGTGCATTAAGGTACCCACCCACGAGATCAAAAAGGGAAAAAGGTACCTTGAAGGATGGATTTCTGTGAAGTGAAGGACTTCTGCCCAGGATCTCAGTGAGCTGGATAGGGAATCTTCATGGGCTAGACATTTTTATAGATATAAATATTTAGTTAAACCTATCAATCACTCTTATTGTTACCTAATTGCATTCCCTGCACAGGACACAATTCTATCTGCAGCATAAGCTGCAATCAGTGATTCACCTACTTTCTCTGATAAGAAGGATAAAGATCACTGCTATAGCTAAAGTCCGGAAAGTAGAAAGGGGGGGGAACCAGAATAACAATTCACAACCTAAAGCAGGAGTCACAAACTGTGATCCAGCCACCAGTGTCCCACAATTTTGTATAACTAAAATTCTCAAAGAAATAGTTTTCTTTGGCTTGTGTTTTTCTTGGCTTCTCCCTCCCCTCAATTCCTCTTACTAAGAAAGCTCCAATATATATTAATCCTATTAACTAAATCTGTCCAATCCCCAATCTCTCCCAAAGTAAAAACTTTTGATACTGTCCCCTCTGGTGATAATATACCGTACATTGCTGCCATGCTTCCCTGTGGCCTTCATACCCCTCAAGTTAGGTTACTGTTGGATTTTTTTAATAGAATGTCAGGGGTGACCCATCGTGCCCTAAAGACATTCTTCCAGTCCTTGAGGCCAAATAAGCAGCATATTTTCATAAGGATCTTAAAGGCAAAAACCAACAACCCCCCCCCCAAGTCTCTCTGCCCCAAACAGAAACCAGGTCTGCAGAAATGCAGATATGATAATCTTGTCAGAAAGATTAGAGCCAGGAAGCTTGGAATAGAAAGAGAAAGATCCCTAGAATCAACAATCCCTCACACCAAAAAAATCCAACACAGGACATAGCCATCAGCCACACCCCCAGGGAAGCAGGACATGACCCTTGGGACATAATAGGATTAACCCACCACTATCAGAATACCCAAAAGGCACACTCAGATTCAGGTCTAAGTTCATGCCACAGGAACAACTCCAAACAAAAGCTCAAGAAGGTATAAAAACCCACCACTCCCTATTACATGTGATCAGCTTTCCCAAAGCCATCTTTCTGTCTGGCTCTGCTCTTCAATAAACTACAACCTTCTTTCTAAAGCTGTCACCATTTTGTTTATTCCCAGCTTGGACTGGACCCTGATGAAGATTTTTCTTTCAACAGCTTCATATCATTTCTAGTCCATTCCAAGGTTTACCTACAGGCCATTAAATAATTACACTAAGTCTCTTCAGTTTTAGCTGCTCTAGCATTTTCATTAGTGGTTAATTTATTTTTGGACCAGGCCATTTAAAAACAGGCTAGAATTGTCTTTTCGCTATAGGTCAATACAGGTTGCTCTCGACTTACAACCATTCATTTAGTGACCGTTTGAAGTTACAAGGGCACTGAAAAAGTGACTTACGACCATTTTTCACACTTATGTCCATTGCCACATCATTTGATCAAAATTCAAATGCTTAGCAATTGACTCATATTTATGGTGGTTTTGCAACCTTTTGCAACCTTCTGACGAGCAAAGTCAACGGGGAAGCCAGATTCACTTGACAACCGTGTCAGTGCAGTAACTGATTAACAACTGTGGCGAGAAAAGGTCATAGAATGGGGCAAAACTCACTTAACAACTGTCTTGCTTAGCAATGGAAATTCTGGAATCAATTGAGGCTGTAGGTTGAGGACTACCCATCCACGTGATATGAGCTGCTGTCTTCCTATTAGAAATTAACTTCTATTACTGTTATGTATTTCACTCTTTTAACCTATCTTTCCTTCGAATGTAGCTCCTTCCCTAAGTACTGGGCTGGGATAGGATTAAAACAGGGGGATAATAGTATGGCTTCCCTATCGCTCTTTTGTGAGAAGGGCAGGATGGGTTGTTGTTTTTTTAATGTCGCTTTGTGAAATAGTAGCCACATAAGTTTTATAAATAATTAAATAGGCAGCTCCTTAGGGAAACAATCCTAAAACAATCTAGTTTACCTAAATCTAGGGTTTCCAAATCTGGGTTGAAAAAAAAATCCAGAGACCACTAGATGGTAGCAAAGGACTAGAATTTGCTAAAGGTAAAGCGAAGAGGTATGGACTAGCATCCAGTCTTCTGTGTAATCGCCCACATGCTTTGGAATATAGATTGGTCCTGATTCTCCTCTCACTCAAGAAAGCCTTGAAGATGATTTGATTACAGAAGGCATCTGGCCCATAATGTGGTTATGGGCAAATATATAATCCAAACCCTATAAGCAAATACATGATTCTGATTTTAATAGGTATGCAATGTTCTATTTTTGTTTTATTTACTTTGCTGTGCTCCATCCAGAATCTTGCTACTGAAATGGTATATAAAAATTGTAAAATGAATAAATCAAGGAGGCATCCAGACTTTTGTAGCCCAAATTTGGTAGCCCCCCTTCTACTGCGAATTCCACATAGGTGTCAGGAAGAGGATCTGGCCAGTAAACGCTCAATTAAGGGCTTACAGGGTTGTAAAAAGAAAGAAAGAAAAAAACATTAATTCTGTGCATGTATTTGGAACAACATCTTTTCCTGCCCAAAGATTAAAACCAAGAATAAGCAATGGGAAAACAATAATTGAAAGGATATTTCTTATTTTGTGTAAATAGTTGTGTAAAAGTTATCTCAGAACTATTCACATGTTAAGTCAGAGATGGACAACCATTGCTTTTAGAGCATACACCACATGAACCAAATATCAGCCTGGTTGAACACAAGGGAAATCTAGCAAACAGCCTTCAAGGAACCAGGCACTGAAGAGTTCTCACAGCTGCATGTATATTAGGCCAGAGGTCCCCAATCTTTGGGGCACCAGGGACCAGTGCCACGGAGAAAGGTTTCTCCGCGGACCAGAGGAGGTGTGGTTTTGAATACTGCCTGCATCCCAGGGATGGAGCTTTGCTTGTTTGTGCGGTCCGCTTGCTGGCCTGCTGCTGATGGTGCCGGTCCACAGACCGGGAGTTGGGGACCCCTGTATTAGGCCATTTCACCCTCTAGAACAGGGGTGTCAAACTCGCCGTGTCACGCGATGTGTCGTGACGTATCGCAGCTTTTTTCTCCTTGCCGGAGGTGGGGTGGGCGCGGCTTCCATGTGACACATCCGGCCCACAGCCCAGCAATTTAACACCCCTACTCTAGAAGCATGTTTCGTCTTCTCTTTTGCCACTGAATGTCTCAATGGAAGTTAGTAAAGAGATGTTCTTGTTGGGCAGCAATGGACTGTATTTCCTCTTTTTTACTGTCCATAAAAGACATCAGGGAAATGTCAAAGACAGAGATTCCATGGAAGAAAAAAAAAATCCAAATGAGAAGCTTTCTTTAATCTTGCTCTTCAGTGCTGTGATTGAAAAGAATCACTTCTTGAACATTTGAATAAAGAAACATTCAGAAGAAATAGCATCCATTTCTAAATGAAATTCACATTCTTCCTAGAAAGCCTCCATGGTATCACATTCAATAAAAATAATTGTTATATTTGACATGTCTCTCTTTTTCTATTTAATCAAATGAACATTTAAAATGAGATAACACAGATTCAAAAAGGATAACATGCATGTAACACTGAACTCCATGCATACCACAGATTAAAGAGTACTTTAATAAGAAAATAAGATTTAACATTAAAATTGTTGAACTAGATTGATGTGTATCTATCTGTCTTCCACATCACTTGGGTATCTACATCTACAGCTATTATCCATATCACTTAAGAGTAATGACTTCTAGGCTTCATCATAGATCTCTAAAGAATTCCCCTCTATTTTAGAATAACAAAGGAAAATTATTTGTTCACATGTATTGGCTGGAATGAAGTCTTCGACAAAAATGCATATGCCTCATAGGTCCATCACTTGAAAAAGTCTTATTGCCCCATTTTGTATATTATTGACTAACTTCATCTATCTCCTCGACCTCTTATGAATTCTTAAAGATCCAGGTCATTTCCAATGATGATATGTGCCAGGACTAGCTGCCAGAATGTCCACAGGCATGGACCCACCATGGAAATTGCTTTTATTGACCCATCCAATAGCAACAATGATGGGATGGCACATGCAAAACTGCCTGTAAGGACAAGATTCCTTAAATGGACAGTGCTTAGCAATACTTCCTAATATGTAAGAGAATCTTCCTCAAGTAAATAAGCTGGTGACACTTTTTCTCTAGACATCACCTTCTTATAATTGATATAAAAAAAAATTCTGCCTCAGACCTCTGCAGCTGCTTCTGAATTCTAGGATAATTTAGGTATTTTCTCCAATCAATCATCTAATCAAGTTTAAAGGTTCCTTTCACTGTGTTCTGCTGATTGCTTAAAGCTTTTTCACTACAATCTCAAAAAAACAGCTATCTGCTCTCCAGAGCTTCCATATCAAGAGTTTTTAACCTTGCTCCTTACTGAAAGCTCATCTCTGCTTTTTTTTTAAATCATTATGCTTTTCCCTCTAACAAATCATCACAAACTGATCTTTTCGTATTCTTTTTTTTTTTTTTACGTTATCAGTTTAAAAGCTGGATTCATATACTGAGTTGAGCCTTGACTGACTTCACTGCTGCTTATTCAAGAAGCCATAATGGCTTGATTGATACAATATTTCATACCATCACCATCATCCCCCAAAGCACTTCCTGGTTTAGTGTGCTCCATGAATATTATCAAAGCATCAGTGACCATAGAGGGAAGAATGACATCACATGTATCATGTGAATCATGTATATGTTTTGCTTCATGACATGAATGATGCAAATTATGTAATTACCTCATTTATTTATTTATTTATTCAATTATTTAGGAGCCCTGGTAGTGCAGTGGTTAGAATGCAGTATTGCAGTCTGATCCTGACCAATTTAAGGTTAACTAAGCCATCAATCCTTCCGAGGTGGGTAAATGAGGTAATAAGGACTCAGATTGTGTGTTGGGGGGGGCAATATGCTGACATTGTAAACCACCCGGAGAGTGCTGTAAAGCAGTATGGGGTGGTATATAAGTCTAAGTGCTATTGCTATCACCATGTGCAATAGGCACAGTGAAAAATATCAGGCTTCTGCCTTATAATCTCACCCAGAGGAGTTTTAGTGAATACAAACTGGTAAAAATACAGCATCTCTCCACAGCAATTAAAATTCCAAGTGAGAAAGTATATGACTTCTGGTATTACTATTACACTAGCTTAGGCATCTGGTTCTGCATCTAGAGGGGGAAGATATTACTCTAGTAGAATAACAAAATAGCTTATCACAACAGATAGACCGTTATACTTATTCTTAAGTTGCTAATGGGAAGTAGAAGTCACTCATGCCTCTAGGAGGCTGATCAAGAGGAAATCAGTAGTGCATATCCAGGTCTGCTAGAAACTTCTCCAAACCAGTAAGCTACTTTCTGGGCTAGTTAGGCACATTTGCTTTTTCACATAAGCAAAATATGGTTTGCTTCAAGAGAAAAGAAAACAGATCATCTGATCCTTCACAGTAGGCAATGCATGGCTTGCTGTTCATCATGAAGGAATCGTAAAATGCACTGTTTAGAAGCAGCCCAGTTTTAAACTCAGCCAAAAACTTCCTGCAGCAGCCCTGGGTGATCAAGCCCTGCAGAGCTTAATAAAAACTTATGGAGGGGAGAATGTAAATATGAACACATGCCTAAATGGAAAAAAGATTAAAGAAAAAAAGCCCTCTTCTAAAAAGTCCATAGCAACTACACTAAATATGTTCAGCATCAGAAATCATTTTCTGTTTCACAGCAAAATCATTAAACGCAAACCTGAGCTTGAAAATGAAAAGTTACTGAGTACTGAACTCTAGTATGGAGGCTGCAGAGACCAACTGCTGTCTAAAGACTTTCAGTATGAAATCCCTATAAGGGAATAAAGCTTGGAGAAAACTCAGCTTTTCTTAACCAAAGATGTGAGCTGCTTAACCAAATTGTAAGCTGCTCAACTGCCCAAACTATCAACCTCTTTTTCGTTCAGACTCAAGGGGAATGTACATTCAAGTACTCAATAAGATTGTCCTTGAAAAATATATGTTTGCCTTTTTTGGAAAGTTGGAAAAAATTCCATCTGGTCTTTAAACAAAAAAATAAAGATGTAACCTATATATGTTTCCATGCTAGATAATGGGAGGACAGAACTCCATTTTTCTGAATCTGATTACAAATCTAGGCATTAGTTCAGACTAGACTCTTTCTGGAACAGGGTCCCCAAATTCTTCATAGACCCCTTCATTTAGTTCATGACCCCTTCATGAAGTTTCAGATTGTTCATTGATCTCCGTTTTTATTATATGAAAATAATAAGTTCTATTTTAATAGTACTATGAATAATAACAAAAATCAAAACAAAAACAACAATTGTCCACCACTCAGAATCATCTTTGGTGAGATGGGTAGCTATATAAATCTAATTTATACAGTAAATAGCGGGTAATCTCATCATACCATGGGGGTCAATACTGACTACTATAAAGAACTTGGATCAAGAACAACCTGTATAGGATCAGGGTACTAAACCGGAGCAGGCAAGTTTATTTGGTCCTTCATGGGCTTAGCATATTAGTTGTTTGTAAACAATAAAAAGAATTATGTAACGGTAAAATTGTATGCACAATGTGATACAACCCTCTGATCAGAGAACTGCAAGAAAGTTAATTTGTTTCAGAAATAAAGAAAATAGGAACTTTGCAATGGAGCACTGTAATTAGGAATAATCAAAGGAAGAGATTGACTGTCGCCATAATAAGGAAAGAGACGACAAAAAAATGATGTGAGGTAATTACTAGTGTTTGCAAGGGGGAAAAGAAGAGTAATGGATAAACATGCATCAGACATTGGGATCCCAGAAGTTAAGATCAGAATTTGTGATATGATATCATTGTGTGTTATCATTTTGATGCAATCTTGGTTTATTGCAGAGGCACAGAGCTGAATAGCAATAAAACTGCACAGCATGGGTTAGAGAAAAGATAATGAGACGTAGAGCCACACCAGCAAACATAAGCTATGGCAAAAACCTTTAGTCACTGTTTGGCAGGTCAGCAGTAGTATTTAACCACAGTTCAACTCTTGGAGTATGTTTTAGATACGCAATTAATAAAAAAAATATGATTTCAAACTATGATTAAGCCTCCTTACTCTGTTGTCTAAATTCAACAGGTTTTAATATGTCATGCAATTTTGATTATCCAATAGAAGTTATTCTCTTCCAAACTAATCTTACGATGTATTCCAACCTCCAGCCTCTATTTGTACTTTCCCAGTTTATTTTTATTGTTCTTTCCTTTACTATTGTTATTTTTACATTTTTTATCATTCTTTTCTGCTTTGTTGTTGTAAGCTGCCCAGAGTAGCATCATGGCGAGATGGGTGGCAAATAAATTTAACAAACTAATTAATTAATTAATTAGTTAATTAACAACAGTTCAACTCTGGAATACATTTGAGGTGTGCGACTAATAAAAATATATACTTTCAAACTATGATTACATACTCCACTTTTGTAAAAAAAATAATATATTGTCTAATTATCACAGGGTTTAATGTGTTTAATGTGCAGATATGTTCAATGTCTCTGAGTACATTTCATAATGCTTCAGAGTAACCGTATTACTTTCATACATTTATATATTGTGACAGACTTCAGCATCTACAATCCGATTATTACCAGCAGAGAAAATTGTCTTTGATTTTAGAGTAAGATGATCAAATCTTAAGTCAACAGGAGCTACTGCCATTGCTAAAAATGAATAGCCTTGCTTGAGGTTTTTGATTACACTGAAACCAGTGCTTAAATCATTAAATGATGTAGATCTTTTCCATTCCACAAGCAAACAAATATGCCAGAATATCCATATATATTACTTAAATGCCACCACAGAAAAATATACAGACTTGGAATCCATTACATGGCAAATTTGACAGGTTTGGAAAAAATAATATTCCTTGACAGACTGGGCTTTGCTGAAGAGGTAACCATTCTTTAATAAAATACTTTGTGGTCACGTTTATAAAATATATAGATATCAAATATATTTTGGGTGAATATTTACTTTTGATCACTAGCTTTTGCTTTGGGATTTGTCTATTGTTCCCTAGATATTTATTTTAACTTTGGAATAAATACGTTTTTATTCCATAATTTTAAAAGCATTTTTGGAAAGAATGTACAGATGGATAATTGATATGCTTTATAATAGGTCAAATCACAAATGTCAGCAGGATTCCCAACTGCATTGGTATTATTTATATAATGCCTTTCTTTCACATAATTCAAGGTAGCATATACAGAGGGTTCCTAAAATGTTTTACATGCAGATGCTGATCAAAGCCACACTTGATTAACTTCAAGAAGAGTTCTATATCTGGTGCCTTCCGGTTCTCTGGTGCATAAAGAGTGCATGCTCTGGGTATGGGGTTGTTGGTTTTCTTACAGTTTCCATCCCAGTTTCAAAAAATGATTAAAGAGAAGATTTTGAAGACATGTATCTGAAACTCTGGAGAAAAAGTGACAGGCAAAAAGGTGTATGGAATATTGTGGTTGAAGTGTTGATCTTGGACTACGGAGGTTCATGTTATAGGCAATCCTCTCTTAACAAAGTTCATTGGGACTAGCAACATCATGTGATTATGCCTACTCACAGCAGCAGCTGTGGCAATCTCAGCTGCTGTCATTAGGCGAGTCTTGTGCACTCACAGCATCCTGTTGTAATGCACTTTTTTTTATTGTACTTTACCTTCCCTTCCTACCCTTCCTTCCCTTCCTACATCTGAAGTCTCAAAAAATGGGGAATCCAACAATTTCTATGTTTGCAATCTTCACAGCCTTCTAAAACTGTAATGTGGTACAGATTCGCTTGAAGCACAGGAACGACATCTGAATAATCCACCACCGAAGGGGAAAATAAGTTGCTTGATGTCATTTTGTCTTTGCAGTTGGAAAAGAACAGGGAGCTCCTACTCATGTTGCTAGCTGGAAGCAGCTGCAGTAGAAGTGGGTTCTCAACCAAGACCCACCAAACAGGTGGATCACTGTCGGAACCGTCTTACCTCTTAGCAAAGGTTCCAGCTTTTTTTCTGTTGGCGCAAGGAGGACTTGGCGTGGATCAATGTGTGCACCCCAAGGTTTCCCTTCTTCTTCTTTTTTCTGCTCAAAATTCTCCTCCACTTAGGCTGTTTTTATGTATTATTTGTTTGTTTATTCCCATCTCCCTCACTGAGGGAGTGTTCCTTTGAGAACCACTGAGTTTATACTTATCTGTATTTTGCTGGGAACTAGAAAACTAATAGTGAGGCCTAACTCTCTTATATGCCTCTAAATAGAAGGGCAGCCACCTTTTCTCTTATGTTACTTTTTTTTCCTGGTTTCAGGATTTTTTTTTAAACTTTGTATCTCCTGAATTATGTCTGTAAAATTTCATATATATTCTGGTTCTAGGGGTTTTGTGTATGTGTGTGTGTGTGTGTGTATTTTGTGTGTGTGTATATATATGTACACACACACACACCCATATATATCAGGAATTACCAGTCAAACAAATTCCCTGCAGAATGGCATTTGGCAGAGAGTGATGAAGATCTGTGTTCAATTTCTGTGATGTGTCTATACCTACAAATCAGAATCATACAAGCCATGATGTTCCCTGTAATACTATGGAAGTGAAAGTTAGATTTTATGGAAGCAAGATAGGAGTATTGACACTTTTGAATTTTATGTTGGAGAAAGGATCATCAAACAAACCCAGAGTTCTCACTTGAGGCACAAACAATCAGACTCCAATTATTATTGGAAACATCATGTGAAGAACTAGCTATCTGGAGAAAGCTCTATATGTTGGGAAAGGAAGAAGGAAAAACAACAACCTGCAGGAAGATGAATGGACCCAGTTGTATATCACTGGAAAAGCTGAAAGACTAAATTCAGAATAAATATTCATAGAGAAAATTTATGTATGTGTTTGCTAAGAGTCGTCAATGACTTAATGGTACAAATCAATGAGATTTGGGAGACCTCTGCACTATGAAGATACCTACACTATCAACATGGGCTGCAGTTCTGCCTTAGTGAAGGAGCGCTAATATATCTGACTTGCAAGAGTCCAGATGACCAGTAAATGGCAGCAGATTTCTATCTTTCTATATTTCTTTGCTGTTCTCTGCTGTTCATTCAGGCTTTCAGAAATGTTATACCCCAACACCATGGTTTATAAACTATAATATCTGAGTTCACACTAGATGTTAAAGCAAAACCAAAGAAACTATTTTGTGAGTTAGCATAATATGAGAGTAGCCCAGATTTTTGCAGACTGTTGGCATCCTGCTTGTATTAAATGACAGTCCCAAATAAATTGCATGTGAAGTCTGCAGACAGGCAGGGTTTTTTTTTTATTCTAAACATAATATTACAATATAAGTTCTAGCCCTTTCATATGGACATGTGACTTTTCTGAACATACAAAGGGAGTGGACTTGGTTATAATGTCACACAATCCTTCATTACCCTCCTATTGCAGACGTTCATGTCTGCAGACATGTAAATGGGATCCTATCAGATGCAGAAGTGGCATCAGGTTGCACCAAACACTATCCCAAAGTTTGCTAGGAAGAAGAAACAAATAATTATAGATTTCTCATTTTTGGAAATACAAAATCAAGCTGCTAAACTCAAAATTGTTTCCACCTTTTGCAAGATATACACAGTTGCTTTGATAGATGGAAACATGCCTCACATCTATTTTGTCTTTAAGGTATGCCTTCCTTTTTTTACAAGCCCTGATAATATAACCCCAAATGAAGTGGCATTGCTAATTTTTTAAACTGATCCATCATATTAGTCATCTATGCTTTTTCATCAGGTACAGTGTTACAAGGTCTGCCTTACCTCACAAGATTTTTCTAAATACCTGTAAGTCTATATAACTTTTTTTTCTTTCCAGTTTTCTCTGCTTTCAAAGCTTGATGTAAATTGCAATACAGAAATTAACAAAGCCACTGTTTCCTTCAGCAGATTCCGCTGACCTTGAGTTCTGTGCATTAAAACAACAGAGCAGGCCTGTTCTTACTCTTTCAATCAGATGTAATTTTGACAAACTGCTTCCATATACTTGCTAATGCTTTTCTAAGTTACTCCACATCGTTTCAGCACTCATTTCTATGTATGAAAGCTTTATTGTACTCCATTAAACCTATCTACCACCTTCCCGCCCCCCTCCCGCCCCCGCTTTTAACATTCTTGTTTGCTCTCAGTTGCACAAAGATTGACTTTTGTGAACTACAGTCTAAAAAGCCCACCTGCAAAGTCCTTGGTCCCACAGTCATAGTGATAAGTCTGATTCAGCTTAAATCCTAGGCTTCCAAGTCACTTGTCACCTACATATGTCCCAAAAGAAAGGCTTCATTTCAGTTTCCTTACCGTCCCAGCTACACAAGCAATGGAGTTCTACATTACTTTTATTTATTGAACATTTTCTCCTGCCTTCCCCGTGGGTCCTAAATTGTGATCGACATTTGGAGGTAAAATGTTAACAAATCAGTCAAAATTAGCGTGCAACGGTGGAGATGAATAAAACATTAACTACAGCACAATCAGTAACAAGAGTTGAGGTCATGTCTAATGTAAGCTACTTCATTTCTTTGCGCAGCTGTACCTGAAGCTGTTGCCAATTCACAGCTTTTATATTTTAGATGTAAGAACAAGGAGAAAAATATAAAATATTAGAAGAGCAATTGAAATTGAGTTGAATGATGCATGTAACCCCAACCCAACTATTTGTGAAAGGTTTTCAACCCTTTAATGGAAATGAGAAACAGTTGGCTAGTGCTATTATAGATTACAGATTCTGTAACAGCCAGCCGTCTTGTAAATTCACAGGATTCTTTTTTTGCCATGTATATGTATACATTCGAACTATTAGACTATAATGTTTCTTTGTGTCATATATGTGTGGGTGTGTAGGTATATGCATAATGATATTTTGTTGAGAGCTGAATACAACAAAATTTCATTTTAATGTAGGTTGAGCAGTGTACAATTAAAATGACAATAAAGTTTTTTATTCTATTATTATTCTCTTCTATTGATTCAGAACATATGTAAAGCCCAACATTGGGCATTTGGAAGGATTTGGAGATGCCCCAGCAGGATTTGGGCAAAAGATACAGATAGAAACCAATTTAAGGAACAGATTCAATTTGCTTAACATATTTTGAAATTGTATAAACTTTTATTGATATATTATTTATATCTTTCTGTTTCAACTGTAACATTATCATTGCTATCTATTGCTGAGAAGTATTAATAACAGAATAACAGAGTTGGAAGGGACCTTAGAGGTCATCTAGTCCAACTCCCTGCTCAGGCAGGAAACCCTATACCATTTCAGAAAAATGGTTGTCCTATCTCTTCTTAAAAACTTTCAATGATGGAACACCCACAACTTCTGGATGCAATAAATAATAAATAATAATAAAATGCATGGCAAAGTTGGACAGTATGGCCTACTTCCATGGATTCAAGGTAGTTTACCTCCACACACACACTTTTTTTGGGGGGGTGGATCATTGTGTGAATGTGCCCATGGGTGTATGTATAGGTTTGTTTGTGCATTTTGCCTGGGGAAAAGCACAATCAAATCACAGCTTCACTTTTTCTAATCAGCTGCTCTGAAACCACAGCCGCATGATGATGATGGTATGGTACAAACATTCAGCCAACTACATAGACTGTCTGCACCTCAATCACATTTCTGAAATTTCCCTTCTTCAAGAAAGGGAATCGTGAAAATCAGATTTCTTCACACCTTGAACAAAAGATGATGCCATATATTAATTGCCTAAACTTACAAGTCTTAATTTCAGTAGGTGTTTTTCCAAGCTAATGTGGAATTGAGTTAGAGATTTCTTCATAAGAGTGTAAAATAGGAGTTCCTTCAATGGACCAAAATTTGTTATAGACTGCCTGCAGGAGGGACAGAAGCAAATTCACATTAGAATAGAATAGAATAGAATAGAATAGAATAGAATAGAATAGAATAGAATAGAATAGAATAGAATAGAATAGAATAGAATAGAATAGAATAGAATAGAATAGAATAGAATAGAATAGAATAGAATAGAATAGAATAGAATAGAACTGTAAGGGACCTTGGAGGTCTTCTAGTCCAGCCCTCCGCTCAAGCAGGAGAACCTATACCATCTCAGACAAGTGATTGTCCAGTCTCTTCTTAAAAACCTCCAGTGATGGAGTGCCCACAATTTCTGAAGGCAGGCTGTTCCACTGGTTAATTGTCCTCACTGTTAGGAACTTTCTCCTTAATTCCAGGTTGCTTCTCTCTTTGATCAGTTTTCAACCATTGTTTCTTGTCCTGCCCTCTGGTGCTTTGGAGAATAATTTGACCCCCTCTTCTTTATGGCAGCCTCTCAAACATTGGAATACTACTATCATGTCACCCTCTTCTTTTCTTTAGACTAGCCAAACCCAAGTCCTGCAGTCGTTCTTCATATGTTTTAGTCTCCAGGCCTTGGATCATCTTAGTTGCTCTTCTCTGAACTTTTTCCAAGGTCTCATTGGGAAATGAGACATTGACCTGCTATACACTTCAGTTCCTGATGTACTGTATAAATGGAGGCAAGATTCAGAGTAAACAAAGATTTTGTGAAACATCCTTCAGAGTATTTATTTTCCTCCTGTTCCCTCAATACTTCCATTAAATCAAAAGCCATAACATCATTACAAGCTAGATTGCCAAATATTATATATATATATATATATATAACCAACCAAAAGTTGGTTACATTTTCTACAAATTATAGCTTTGGGAATGTAAATCAGAATAATTGTCCAAATCAGTGACTGTTGAAACTCATTTACAAAGATCAAATAAAAAATGTAATATTTTTGTGGTCTCACTAATGCCCAGAGCACCAACTCTTTTTAAAAATTTGGATTGTCACTTATATATAGTGTTTATATTAGCATGCTGCTTGGACAAAGAAAATAGATATTTAAGATGAAAATGTGAATTTGGTATATTTCTGCAATGGCAAAGTCATCTTATTTCAAGTAAAACCAGATGTTTGCTTAATGTGAAAGCCCATCACTTCTTTTAGTTATGTTCACTGGTTACGCCACCAGGAAAATCTATATGCGCACACAATGATCCAATTAAAATCAAAGCCCTTTCAGTAAAAAATGCAATCAAAAATGGAATGGCCCCCATTAAGACCAGCAATATCTTAATTCTAGACTATACCATATTACATCCCTTCTCCTTCAAATAAAATGGATTCGCTGACTATGGCATCTTCATATAAATGCTTTTTACTTACTTAATATAGTCAAATGTATTTCTGTAATTAAAATTTAGAATGTATAGCTTTGAACCATTAACGACTGATCAGAGGACTTGCACTAAAGCAATATTCAAAATACACCCAGGACTGGTACCGCTCCATTGGCAATTAATAACTTACCCTTGCCCCTAACCAAGCAATTGTAGTTCATCCTGCTAAACAAATGGAACCAAAATACCCAGGTCCTAAGTATAAAGTCCCCCCCCCCCACAAAAAAGTAGTGTCTCTAAAGAACAGCCCTTTATTTTACAAATTATACTCGAGTTCTGGTGAAAAAAAATAACTTAAAACTATAGACTCTGATCTTATGGCCATCACCATCAAGCATTGTTCTTTTATTCCATTTGTTGGCTATGGCCCTACTTGTAGACTTCATAGATGAAGGTCTTAACTTCAGGTTAGGATTAGGCTCTTCCCTCTCTTATCTTATTCCCAGCAGATGTATCAATCCGAAAAGGAGCTTTGCTTTTTGGTTATATATAATCACAGATTTCAAGCATAGGCATTATCTGTGCAGAAAATAGCAAAGTCTTTCTTAACTTCTACCCCTCAACTAACATGGGATCTTTTTTTTCCATAGACTGAGGAAGAACCAGTGATCAACTGTCCACTGCAACTCAGATTTAGATAGAGGAAAAATAATATTTTTAACTTTGTTTTGTCCTTTTTTTCCCTCCCCTCTTTAATTACATGACCGCACGAACCTAAATAAAACTGTAAATAAGCACACAAATACAGGGTAAGACAGGCCTGTTGACTCCCAAAAGAAAAGCATGGTCACACCTTGTTAGTCCTTGAATGGGGCATCATCAGAAAATATCAAGTTTGCAGGCTGGAGCAGGAACTTGAAACAACATCTTAGCAGAAACAACAGCAAAGCACTTCCGTGTTTTTGCTGCTAAAACTGTACGAATAGATTCCCTATAGATTAGGTTGACTCAAAGGAGACCTTATATTTTTAAGAAAGCACTGCTTAAACCACTGAAGGAATAGAACTTCCCAGATTTCCAGAGGTCACGGATTCATTTGAATATACACCAAATATTTTTTACAAGGTCTGAAATTAATAAGAACCAACAGTAGAACATGTGCCAATGTATAGGATGGATTTTTTCGGTCATTCCCTTCTTATTAAAGATGTAAATCACCCTAGAATAATGTATAAAAGGACAATTTATAAGCCAGATGTTTCTCCCTTTTCCCACTTTTTTTTTTAATGTACATATATATTGTCAGTCCCATCATTCAGCCTCTTTCCATGTGTACCAGCTGGGATCCCAGGCATACTCACGGTAGATGAACAAGCTATAAAACAGATTCTCAAGCTATCATGTTCAGACATTCCTCTTAGCATGGGATTCAATCTAGGTGAAATGATGGATTTTAATAGCGCACAATCCAATAGAAATGATAGTAATGTTCTGTAACCAAATTCTTTTTAAAGGTTTCACATGGAGTTACATCTACTTAAGACTCCAGAAGAAGGAGGATAGAAATTTAGAGACGCTCTTAAGATTGGCCAGAAGGCTAAGCAATCTCTGCATAGGATTAGCTAAGCAAACACATGCATTAGAGTGAAGGCTAAGTGGTAAAAAAGGTAGGATAGTTTTCCTAGTAGTGCTTGATGATCAACTGTGCCATTTTATCTCTTATGCTTTAAAAACATAGATCTGTGTTGAGATAAACAATAACGCTCTTCTTAATTGCAGGGGAAGGAGAACTTGCTAAAAGGAAAGCATGTTCTGTGCTTTTACACTTTCTTTCCTTCTTTAACATTTAAAGAAACCTTTAGAGCACGGGTGTCAAATTCGCCGCGTCACGTGACATGTCGCGATGTATCGCAACTTTTTTCACATTGCCGGAGCTGGGATGGGCGCAGCCACCGCATGATGTAACCGGCCCGCAGACCAGCAGTTTGATACCCCTGTGAGGGATAAAATACCCTTGCCTGCCTATTCTGGATGCCTCCTTTCTGGAAAACCAAACAAGATGATATTGAATTAGGGCTAGCATATATGGGCTGCAAAATCCAAAAGACCAGTAGATGGCAGCAAAGAGTTAGTAATTGCTTAAAATCTCATTGCTGATATCTAATGATCACCTTCATATTCGCTCCTGCATTCTTACCACTTTCTCCTCTATTTTTTTCCTCCTTGACAATCCTCTGGGATAGACCAGGCTGACAGTTCATGACCAGACCAAAAACATCTAGTCATTTCCATGTCTTGATCTATCAATGTACCCATTATACCATTCTGTCCCTTTAATGAACTCAATCCTAATTACTACTTTCCCCCAAGTTCTAATCTGTCCTATTATTACTGCTATATATTCCATACTCTTAAGCAGTAGAACTTATTTCAGAACTGACAAGTTATATATCTCAGTAATTGGACTCACGTTTTGGCATACTATTATTGATAAATCTCTTGAACAGTATTTATTGAGTTTTCTTATGTTGTATTGTATTTATCCCTAAAACATACTTCCCAGATAGCAAGATATTTTTTTTTTGCTTTATTCATAACCAAGATGGTAAAGAAATATGAGGGGTTGGGAAAGGCCAGTTTGGTCTAATGGTTAAAGCGCCATTAGATCTGCCTTAACCATGAAAGCCAGCTAGGTGACTTTGGGCCAGTCAGTCTTTCAGCCCAACTCATCTCACGGGGTTCTTGTTGTGGGGAAAAATAGGAAGAGGAAGGTTTGTTGGATAATGTTTGCCACAACGTATATATAAATAAATAAATGAAATGGAAAATTCTGGATCACAAACAGAATTGTAGTTTCGACTGACCTGATCCCGTGAATACAACTGCCTATGGTCTAGAGAGGCAGAAAAGCTTTTCTGAAAATAGTCATATGGAGGTGAAAAAATTACTTTTGAGGCATTCCAGTTACAGTACCACCTTTAAACAAAAGAAGTTTCTAAAGAATAGGTGACTTAGTGATGTAGGCATAATTTCTGCAAGTTTGTGGATTTATGTGTGGAAGACCTCATATGATGGCAACATAAATCTGTCTTCACATTATATCTGAGAGATTTTTTTTAAAATAGTAATGAGTATTACTTCAATTACTTCAAATATGAGTCCTTTGGAGGCTGTTTATTCTTATTCATAAGGTCTTGAAACTCTGACCCATGTCCAGTCCTGATGGCATCAGTGCAATGGTTATTTTCTCTCTCCTAAACCTTTTGGGTATGCCAGGAAAAATATTCCCTAAGCAGATGGTGTCCTGGCTTTTTTGTTCTGGAACTGCAGTAGCAGGTGTTGAGAAAACTTTTCATTCTGTTAATGCCTGAATGTGGAGCTATCATCCTTTCGGAAAACCACAGCAAAGAGAAACGGCTTCAGAATTCTCCATTTATCAGAAGGAAATGTTCATAAATGCAACTCCTTTCATGGAACTGATTAATATTTCAAACAAATGAGCACCACACAAAAGAGAACTTGCTCTTTAGAGCGAGGCTATAAATTATGGGGGATTACACCAGAGACAGGTTTGGGAAATGAACCACACTTTTCAGATTGGCCTGGATGTCCGCATCTCCAAACAGTTTATATTTACATTCTAATTTATCTGCTGCATCTAGTCAGGTTGTTTCAATCTATTAGCACTGAATGTCTGGTTGAGGTTTTTTTTTTTTTTTTTTCTTGGAATGAAACCTTTGGCATTTTTAGCTGAGGCCCCCTTATTCCTTTGTTGCATAGGAAGAAAGGCTGTACAATACTTGCTCTTGTCAAAGTACACAGAGTCAGGAAAAAGAAAGTAACGGCAACAGGGAAACAGTTCAGAAATAGTTTCAAGGCTGAATTATACAGGTAGTCCTCAGCTTACAACCACAGCTGAGCCCAACAGTTATGTTGCTAAGTGAGAAATTTGTTAAATGAGTCTTGCCCCCATTTTATGACTTTTCTTGCCATATTTGTTAAGTGAATCACTGCAGTTGTTAAATCATGTTTAACAACCATCTGGTTTCCTCATTGACTTTGCTTGTCAGAAAGTCCCAATAGGTGATCACATGACCCTGTGACACTGCAACTGTCATAAATGTGAGTCAGTTGTCAAGCATCCGAATGTAAATCACGTGACCATGGGGATGCTGCAATGGTCATAAGCGTGAAAAATGCTCATAAGTCACTTTTTTCAGTGCCGTTGTAACATGGGATGGTCCCTAAATGAACTGTTGTAAGTCGAGGATGACCTGTACAACACAAACAATTCCTGCTATGAGCTGATAGGTAGGTAGTTAGGTAGACAGACAGGCAATCATAAAATGTGAATTGGATATTGAAAAGGCAGCAAAGCTGTAAATTATAAAAATCACCATCCCCCAAAGAGTTTATTGAAAATTATATAAAGCACATCTTCATTTTTCATATGGTCCCTACCACAATCTGCAAGGATTCTTGGTGAGCAATAGTATCAAAACAACAAACATTATGATAATTAAAATGTGCATGACCAACAAGAGAACCCTTAAATATGTTGAAAATTAAAATGAAACACCTAAAGCACCAGCACACTAAACACTGATAGCATTATGGTACTTTCCAAACATTCTTCAAAAAAAGCTGTGTTTTCAGATAAAGGGTGATGGGGCTAATCTAACTTTTAGGTGAAGGTGAATCCACAAGAATAGTGCCATTTAAAAAAAAAAAAAAAAGCATATTTAGGCGTCTACCTCCCTAATCATACAAAAGCACCCAGGAAGGTTTTTCTCAGAAAAACACAGCTGGCAGCTTGATTAAGATTGGAGAAGGCACTCCTATAATTACCTAATTACAAGACCCACAGGCTTTATAATTTAAAACTAGTCCTTTGGAGTTTGTCTAGGAACTGATTGGAAGCCAATGCAGGACCTGCCACATAAATATCATAAGCCTGTGGTGAAATGTGCCAATTAACAATCTGAGCTCTTAGCTGAAGAAGCTTCTTGGATGAGAAGCGAAATGTCTTCAAAGAGCAAAAAGAAAGTCCAGTTGCCTTGTGAAAAAGCACCTTTGGAACAATCAGAGCATTAGTTACCATTGCAAGGGCCTCCCATTCCAGGAAGAGCCATAGTAGCATTACTAGCTGATGCTAGGTAAAGGCCTCTAGGTGTCAATCCAACAGAAGCCATGAGTCCAGGGGTACTCTCAAGCCATGGACCTCTTCTCCCGGGATGGTGTATCTGTCTCAAGAGACAACACTAAGGCCAACAGACAAGTAAGTTAACAAACAGCAGCTCCATCTTTTTTGGATTCAACTTTAGCCTGTTCCATTCCTTCAAAGCCCCACAAGTTCCAGACATCAGGACAACACACTTCAAAAAATTTTCTGGCATAGCTCATACTGATGTTACTTTATCCCAAACAATATATGATCTCTTCCAGAGGCATCAGGTGGATGTTGCAGAGATAACCAATTCCTGTGCACTGCTCAAAGGATAAGCCATTGAACCTATTTCTCATTCTCCACAGCCTTCTTTTTTTTTAACGACCCTGTAATCCCTTGCATTGGGGTGGAGTCAGGGTGTCTGAATGCAGCTGAATGTTTACTAGCCAGATTCCCTTCCTGATGCCTACATGGAGCTCACAGCAGATATTTTCTCTTTGCGCCCAGAGGGAGAAATATCTGCCACTACCTAGGATTGAACTCCTGATTGTGAGGCAAGAGCTCCACCTCTAGGCCACCCTGCTGCTCCTCCACTGCCTTCAGTAAACCCCTCTAATCCTCTAACACTTACAAGTGGTCCAGAACAGTACCATAATACTGAAGGCTGCCTAAAGAACTAATACAACTCAAGGAATGCACTACTCCCTTCTAGGTCCCAGCAATCTATCAGGCAAAAAAATGCTGATTTTGTTGCTTGCCTTGGGTTCCACACCAATTCTCTGCAACTGATTTTCCCCTATCAACAATATGATATATAAAAGGGGAGGTTGGTTACAGAGCAATAATTATGAAGTGTAGTTGGCTCCAGAAAGGGCCTCCAATCCCAAGAAAAGCCACAAGATTCGTTAGACTAGCCCTCAGATGAAAGAGGTTACTCCAGAGAACACCCTGTCCACTTTTTTGAAGTCTAAAGGTAAAAAAGAATCCGGGATAACTTGGCAAGACATTGCCTCAATGCATTAGCTTCTACTCATGAAGAGTCAAGACTCTGATAAACCTGAGTGACCTCTTTGGCAAAATGCAATGCCTAACTATCTCAGTGCCCAGTTGGGAAATCAGTGTCTTCACTCCATCCTAAACAAGGCCATTGGGTAATAGCTCAGCAGTGCAATAAGGGGAAAATACTGAAGAAGAGAGCCAATTTGGTCTAGTGGTTAAGGCACCAGGCTAAAAAGCAAGAGATTGTGAATTCAAGTCCTGCCTTAGCCATGAAAGCCAGTTGGGTAACCTTAGGCTGGTCATTCTCTCTCTTGTTATTATGGGGAAAATAGGAGGAAGAATATATTGGATATTTTCGCCGCCATGAGTTATTTGCAAAAATAATAAAGGCAGGAAATAATAAAATAAAATAAAATAAAATAAAATAAAATAAAATAAAATAAAATAAAATAAAATAAAACAAAGTAAAGTAAAATAAAATAAAATAAAATAAAATAAAATAAAATAAAATAAATCTGAAAGCTGCCTAGAGAACTAAGACTTTGTTTCCCTTATTAGCATGCTATAAACCTGCTCTCATCTTCATGATTGGTTAAGTTCATATTCCATTTTCTTCCACCAGCTCTTTAGATATTATTTTAGCTGCTTCATCTCTCATAGCTCCTCATTAAACCATACAACCCTTCAGAATCATCCAATCAGAAAGAAGTGTTATTATTTTGTGTTACAAAATACCTATTCTGAGTCTTTTAAGTAGTTTCTACGTGAAATTCTGATCATGGGCATGCACTGGCTCTAACTCAACCAAACATTAAGGATGAGAGAGAGAAATGGAGAATTGGGATGGAGAAAGGAGTCAGATGAAAAGCTTTCACTGAGTGGTTGGCTGGATCCCTAAATAAGAGCATTCCACATTATAAAATATTTTACAGATTCCCTTCTTTTATAGTAATTCATTAAAAAAAAAACCTGAACTGCTTCCAAATGTCTGTTTTTACAGAAAGTTGATCTGAGTAGAAAAGCCTCAAGCTACAGTGGAATGACAAACTCAGATATAAATGCTATTCAGTGAGAAAAGATATAATGCACGTAGAAAAATAGAATAGTAAAGAGAAGATGATGTTGCAACTTTGGAGCTGATACACAACATTTTCTGCACATAGGGAGGTTATTTCCTTGAATACATTTAAACCACCCTAAAGACAGTTAAAAATCATATCTGGCATGTCCATGCTGTCACCATTTCTACTTCCCAATTGTTCAAAAGCAATCTGCCATCAACTTCAAAACACCAGCCTGGGGGGGGGGGGAGGAATAAAATCCTTGCTCTACCTTGACTTGTTGCAGATCCTGCAGTATCAAAACTCACAACTTCCCAATTCCATGCCAGAAAGAAAGAAAGAAAGAAAGAAAGAAAGAAAGAAAGAAAGAAAGAAAGAAAGAAAGAAAGAAAGAAAGAAAGAAAGAAAGAGAAAGAAAGAGAGACTGAGAGAGAGAGAGAGAGAGAAGAGAGAGAGAGAGAGAGAGAGAGTGAGAAAGAAAGAAAGAAAGAAAGAAAGAAAGAAAGAAAGAAAGAAAGAAAGAAAGAAAGAAAGAAAGAAAGAAAGAAAGAAAGAAAGAAAGAAAGAAAGAAAGAAAGAAAGAAAGAAAGAAAGAATGAATTTGTCTGATTCCAAGGCCCCACTTAAAAATCCCATCAGTTTCTAGGAAGGTGGGGTGGCAAGGCTATCAAGCCACTGTTCTGTTTGAAAGGCCTGAACACTAAGAATCATGGATATGTAAAGGCAGGAATTCTAGCAGGGATGACATTGCTTGCTGATAAGTTCTCGTGAACTGCAACAGTTTTCTAAGGCCAGTTATTGCAGATAGATTGCAAATGAGCCAGAAAAAAAATCAAATTGCATAGAATCCTCCAGTGGGAGTCTTGTCTAGAGCAAGATTTATTACTTAATTACACTGAATGTATCAATGAGCCTTGAGTAGTTAGGGCATTGCAGGCCAACATTCTGAAGCTGGATTTTGAAAAGCACCAATGGAGCAAGAGACTGTTAGAAAAATTAATCAAGCAGACTGACAGTCATATGCAAAACTGTACCCTAAAAAGGGAGCTGTTGGCAGTGTCACTTCACCCATCTTTCCTCCTATTGTTTTTTAGTGGAGCAGAACCAATGTTTTTTTCTGGGTTTCTTAACCTGATGCTTTTAATGCACTGTTCTACAAAAGCCACCTTGACTGAATGCAATGAATAATATCATGGGAACGAAATGTCATTGAAATCCTTCACCAGGGAACAAGACAGGCTGTTCTGGGACTTGGAATCCCTCCTGTACTTTTTAAAGCCAAGCACACAGAGAGACAAAACAAAATAATCCTAGGTGCACACTATGTGAACAGGTGAGGAAAGTAAAATATGCTCATATGGGAGGCAATGGCAGTTCCAAATCTGTAAAAATACACACACGTGATGTTGCAATGTATCAAATGATATTGGGTAGGATGGTTGCTTGTATATTATTCGTTACTTTCCTGGAAAGGCATCAGCTTGCTGCATGTACACATTTCAAAAGGATGGTAGAAATAATGATGTACACCTGTATGATCCATAATTGACCTGATCCTGCGAAAGACAAAATCTGAACAGCTGGATGAGGAGCACACAGTCTCATGGGCCAGCTTTTGTGATTTCTCTTCCCAGACATTTCTTTTCTCCAAAAAAACCAGTTTTCTGCAGAAGATATCTTAATAATTTAAGCACTGACTTCCATGAGAAAGAACTAAGTATATATTCTGATTAAATTAAATCTTTAAGGCACGCTTCTTATTCAATATTATGTTTCCATTTAATTTCCATTTACTACCGGTAAATAATTGAATGGTGTTAGTGTAGTTTTTCTATACATGGCTTATATTCAGTGCTTACCTTTACTTAGCTGAAACCTCTTCCACTCTTTTAAGTCAAGATTTTCAAAGTTTCCCCCCTTTGCGAAAGATCTATTATTGTATTTAACCCATAGAAAGTCCACAGCGGTTTCTGATCTATCATAAACCACCACAATCATGATCTCTGGTCTGTCCAGGATCAAATATCCTCAACTGATTCTGAATGATAAAACTTTTCCTTAGAATTTTAACCGTGATCTTTCCCAACAATTGCATCTTATTCCCCAAAATCATAAATCTCTGTTGTAAATATCTCCATAGCATTTGTAGTTCAAAGAATTTTCCTACAAGTTGGAATGCAGCATCTCTTGACAAATGTTTTGTGATTAGTTATAATAAGTCCATATCCTAATCGCCATCAATCTTCTTGAGAAAGTCCAGTCCACTCATCAATTCTGTCATCTCTAAGTCTTTAGAATTCTTGCCGTCTCCAACAAGCCTGCAATTTTCAAACCAGGTTCCTTCTCCTTCAAATCTGCCAGCAACCAATCAGATTCCATCTGATTGTAAGTCTAGTTTAACTGCTGTTACTTGTATCTGAATGTCATCTTTGGGTTAATTTAAAACAAGTATTTAGTAAACCTCATATTCCCACAAAGGATTAGCTTAGTATGATGCAAGGATAGTCTTCACTTTATGTAATAAAAGTACACAAGAATAGCTAATCCAGTTTTAAGAATAAGCGTGTGATGTCCAGAATAACTATGTATTTCAAAAGTAAATCTGATTCAGAATTTAATTCAACTTGGAAAACGTTTTGCAATTGTAACTCTCTATGGTTGTGAAAGTTGAAAAAGTTGTGAAAAAAAGCAAGATAGGAAGAAAATCGACTTGAGCTGTGATGCTAAAGAAGGCTCCTGCATATTCCTTGGACAGCAAAGGTGACTAACAAGCAAGTATTGGAACGCCTAACACCAGACATGTCACTGGAAGGCAAAATCACAAAACTGTGTCTCACTTACTTTGACCATGTCATGCGACGGAATTCACTAGAGAAAGCAGTTGTGTTTGGAAGAGTTAAGGGTAAAAGGAAAACAGGCCGTCAAAGAACACAGTGGCTGGATACCATCAAAGCTGACACCAGCCAGAGCATAGAAAAACTCAAAGAAGTGCAAGATAGGAAGATGTGGGAAGACCTGGCCCATAAAATCACCAAGAGTCAGACATGATTGAATGGATAACAAAATCATCATTAGCTTGGTCCAACATCCAAAATTTAGGTTCCTCTTATCATAAACGTAATTGCTTGGATGCAAAGGAGTATTAATTCTTAATCTCATTTTACAATTTACAATTGTGCTGACCATTGCTGTTGATATGCAAATTTTGCTTGGATGTTAACGTTTTGGGGTTTTAAAAATGCTGCAGTTATTTAGTTACTTTAAAAAAAAAACCAGTGAAAATTTAGAAAGCTTAACCTAATTTTAATCGGCTTGTAAATTCCCTGTTTATCTACTTTGTGCTTTATTTTTCTTGTTGTTTTCCTCTTTTTCTATTTCAAAAGAATACAAATAAGCAAAGATATTGGTCCAATCATCCAATCCCCTGCTTCACTGTCTCCAAGTTGCATATTTTAATGGCATATAATGAAACCTGTGGGGTTTTTTTGGTTTGTTTTTTTGAGGAAGGAGAAACTAATATTTCTCCTTTGTAACTAATATTTGTTACAAAAACAGAAGCAGTGAATATAGAAAGCCAGCATTTATTGAGGTTTCTGCTTTTTTATGTCCCTCTTTTTAGAGAGTCAGACTGTCAAGTGCCAAAAAAGCCTATTAACAGGCTCTCAAAACTTCCTTAAACTTGATGTGTACAATTCAGGATGGGAGGTAAGAAATTTTAATGGATTAAAATCAGGATGTGTTCTTAAGTTACATTTTGTTTTCTAAACATTCATTGACTGTTGAGCATCATGGATTGTTACTAGCTCAGACATTTTTTAAATACTTCCAATTAGCTTTTATTTCAGTTTTTTATGTTTCCCCTCATAAAACCTTTAAGCAGATTAATTGTGCCTGTGAAGTTTGTTTGTAAGTACAGCTGGCTTGCCTTCAAGTTTGCTTTACAAATGGGATGTCTGAAATATATCCTCATAAAACTGAAGGGTGGATCTTCAAACAAGCAGTTCTTTATCAGAACAGAGATCCAGATTAAAGCAATAGGCAGAAACATTGTCCATATCTTTAAAGTACTTGTGTGTGTGTGTTTCTCTCTCTCTCTGTGTGTGTGTGTGTGTGTGTGTGTGTGTCTTTGCATAAAGGATCTATGCAGAAACAAGCCATTTTATCTCATAAATTCATTTTAAGAGAAGACAAGAAAAGAAAGAGTTCGTAAAAACATGATATCTCCTAGGAATTGAGTAATCCCACAATGAGCGCAGTAATAATATAAATGGGTGCAGGAACTGCTCTTCTTATATCTTGGGAGTACCGCACTGTGGGATGATTTTCTTATTAGCTGGAAAGGATGGATGAGATTTTAGACCAAAGCAAATTCTAACTATAAAACCAGATCAAAAAGGCTTTATTTTGAAAGCGCACCTTTAAAGACTATTTGAAAGATACACTGTTCAGCTGTTAAATGTCTTGTAAGTTTTCCAAGTTCTTTAGTGAACTTTCTTCATAAAATCTCTATTATTTCCAACAAAGATTAATGAGAGTGTTATTAAAAAATCAAAAAGTTGGAAAGAGTTGCTGTGATTGTGAATAAGGGTCATCACACTACATTACTTTGGAATGTTTTTATAAGTTCTGTAGATATAACTATTTTTGGATTCAAGTTGACTCCAGTCTGTTTTTCATCTTTCCCTTATATTTGTCACCCTCCCCTTTTCCGCACAGAAAAGCAAATAAAAATTCTATTGACTAAATCATCTTTGATGCTATAACAGCACAAATTTATAGATCCACCTTTGCATTCACTTGGAACAATACTGAATCTTATTGAACAGTGCTGCGTTTTCATTATGGCAAAGGTAGAATTATTTGCAAGTCATTGTTATTATTTCAGGATGTTCTAGCATACTTTATTAATAAAATCAGTTGACTTATCTTGCACCTGCCTCATTTGTACCGCGGACTTTCTATTATGTAAGACTAGGAGAAAATAGCATGCTCTCAGGAACCACATAGACCAGATTCTCAGAGACTACTCTGTGAGTAAAGTAATAATGGTAAGCAACAGTCTCTGAATCTTGTCCATAGTAGTTGGCAGTATTTGGTCAATCCTTGGTAAAATAAATTAAGCTAATCTAAGAAGAGTCACACCAGGTTAGGACTTCAGTGAGAACTTCAGCTTGATTGCTGCAACTATGCATAGGCATCGCCACATACCTACATTGAGAAGGGGTTGATGGATAAGTGTAGGCTGCAGAAGGCCAATGCGCACAGCTCTCAAATCTCAATTGTGCGTTGTATGGAGGTGTAAATTCTGTGTGCTGATTGATTGATCTGACTTCCTGTTCTGTGTCTTTCTGAGCACGAAACAAACACTAATTTTGAGAGTTCTCTTTTGAGATTTTAACGAAGTATGCTATTTTGTTCTCAGTGTGAAACACAACCTGGCTGTTTTCAGAAGTGTTATTTTGAGTATTTAGACCAGGAGTCTTCAAACTTGGCCCTTTTATGACTTGTGGACTTCAACTCCCAGAATTCCCCTGGTTTAGACCATTCCAAGCACTCTAACTCAGCTGTTCTTTTATGGCTTGTAATTAGGTTGTCTATTTGCAACCATTTCCAAACAAGTCAAAAAAAAGCAAAGTCTAGCTATGTTCCTGCAGTTATTGATCTAAACTAGATGGTGTGCAATGGAAGTGGAACACCAAAAGAAAATAAGCAGTTAAGCATATAACTAGATAGAAGACTGTTTGCAGCTGACTTTCAACCACCTTGCCTGGTACGTTACTGTTCAAAATCCCCCCCCCCAAAAAAAAATCCACATGGGTAGATGGGACTGTTTTATTTATGTTGTATTGTGCTTTATATACTGGCAGGCAGGAAAACACAAAGATATCTATATGCCTATATTAATCAATTTTACATGCAGGTGTTGCTAATGGTCCTGAAGTTGATGAAATCTAAAGATGTCTAGTACAATTTTGGCTAGTTTGCTAAGCTTTGTCATCTATGTGCACTCTGTGCATTCATTCATTTGCTGGTACAAACATTTGCATACTGCCCTCCAGAAATTTTTACAAATGCTCATCTTGCTGATGTTAAATTTTAACAAGTATGTAAAAATGGTGGCCTGCGGTGATTTGTTGTGCATTCTGTTCATGCTTCTGATTTTTCTTATTCATGCAAATAAGAAGCCCTAGCACTCCTTCTGTTGTGGTTTGTTTGTACCAGCAACTATCCTAAGTTCAAGCTGAATTAGGAGACAGAGAAGGAAGAGAAGACAAAGAAGAGGAAGAAAAATAACGATGATGATATTAGTGTTTGATCTTGCTAAGTGGGCTGTCAACGCTTACAGAAAAATTGGCCAAAATGATTGTAAATAATACAGTTCTCTAGTTTTCTTCAATAGTGGCACAGTGGACATACTGTACTTGTAATTTGATGAAGTCAGATTTCTCCTAAAATTTCCTAATGAAATTCCTTTCATTAGGAATTTATAATCCTATATCATCCCATCCCATAATGATCAGCTTGCAAATTAACTTCTTGTGTAGTGCGTCCCTCAGCTTTCTGCACAAGAACCATTCTATGGGTGTGAATAAGATTGCATGGTAGTTGACTAAACTACGCTACCCTAAGTTTTTGATGTCTATAATACTTCATCATTTTAAGCTTCAAAAACTCCTATACAGGTAGTCCTCAACTTACAACCACAACTGCACCCAAAATGTATGTTGTTAAACAAGACAATTGTTAAGTGGATTTTGTCCCATTTTATGACCTTTCATGCCACAGTTGCTAAGTGAACCACTGCGGTTGTTAAGTTAGTAACATGGTTGTTACGTGAATCTGGCTTCCCCCATTGACTTTGCTTGTCAGAAGGTCACAAAAGGTGATCACATGACCCCAGGACTCTGCAGCCGTCATAAATATGAGTCAGCCGCCAAGTGTCTGAATTTTGATCATGGGGATGCTGCAAAAGTTGTAACTGTGAAAAACAGTCATGTCACTTTTTTCAGTGCCGTTGTAACTTTGAATGGTCACCAAATGAACTGTTGTAAATCGAGGATGACCTGTACAGTATACGAAGGTACATGAAGGTGTATCTCTACTCATTGCTGAAAAAATATGCTATGAAAGTGAAGAAAACCAGATCACAATTTTATTAGTAATAATCATGATCGTTATTAATTTAACATCTCTTTTGCTCCACAAAGGAGACTATTTACTTTGACCTGAATAGACATGCTATCTATTAGGGCAACAACTGGTACATGTATATGCCTCCCATATGAAAACTGAACTTAGACTAGATCTGGTCAAGCACTGGACAGAAATAAAACCTGGAGGAAAAAATATATATCCTTCCGCATCCCTGTTAACTTGCAATATTGCTAATTTAAGCATTCCTCCTTCCAGGTCATGTGACTCAGAGTGGAGGCATTATTAAGAAGGTCCATGCTTTGTTGACGTTCCCCACCTTGCTTTTTTTTAATGTTTTAAGCATTCATTTATTGCTTCAATTTCTCCCTTAATGCTACTGTATTGGACGTACTGGGATACAGGTTTCGAAAAACTCGGCTTTTTTCAAACTGTGCAGAGGCGTTTTGTTCTCCCTTTTCTTCTCTTGACTGCATGCTATAAATGCACACGTGCTTACAGACCTTAGATCTTTCCATATTATTTAATAATATGTTTTTCAGCTGGGACATAATTGTTATCAAATTGGTCTGCAAATGTAATGAACAAGGAATGCTTTTTTTTTTTTGTATTTTACTATAAAAACTTTTGTTTGAATAAACCAGCAGATAGAAGATTAAGAGTAGACACCTAGTTATTTAAAGGATTTTATCTGCTTGATGAGTTGGCCATTGATCAATCACCTGCTGTAATTGTGGCCTTAAATACCAACACTTCTGTTTTAGTAGGATTTATTTTGAAATGTTTTGTAGAGTAGTGAAATTATAAGCTTTAAGGCACCTTTGGAGGCCTTCTTGCGTTGTAAACAGCATGGTTACACTCTCAGCATAAAGGAGAATAGAGATGGGGTGGTGGGCAAGGGAAGAAGGGTGGAATTCTGGTTTAGCAAACATGTCAACAATCTGGTTAATGAAAAGTTGAATAATTGTGAGGATGCACTCTTCCTTAACACCTTTGCTAGTAAAGAAAGATGGGTTCAGTTAGATGACCAAGGATATTACCTTTAATTTAAATGGTAGTGCTATTGGCCTATGCCAGTGCTGCCATCCTGCTTCACTACATCACTGCTTTGCTGATGCCAGACTGCCATGAATCATGAGGAGAGGGGGGAGACAATAAACAGAAACCATTTTGAGTGATGGCCAGAGACATTAGCTCATCGACCCCAAGGCCATAGGCTTGGGAATGGAATGTGAACCATCGAGGAAGGTGCCAAACACCAGAACCATTACCAAAATAATAAGTTTGAATCTAATAGGACACTAGGGAGATAGTGGTGATGGTGGGGAGGAAGAACCTGGGAAAAGGGAAAGTAAAATAAAAAGTAGGCAGATCTGGTTTTCTCTGCTTTGTAACCACTTCCCTTATTAAAAGTATTCCTTTCACTACAAATGTAGTCAAAGGCTCCTTTATGAATGGCCAGGTTAGGACAAGGCTGACCATCTAGAAAATGATAGTCTATGTTGTAGTGGCTAATGGGATAGAATCAAAGGCCAGTTTCAAGTCTTTAAAGACTACATAGAAAGCACCACCTTATTTGGCATCCCACTGAACACAACAACATGTCCTTTCATAAATATACATAGGATTAATTTGCCCAAATCAGAAAGAGCGTGCTTTTATTAAATATTTGAAGATTCACACATCCCCAAATGATTACTGCATGAAGTTGCCTTTTAGAGTTAAGTTAGTATTTAAATGTTTGCTTGATCCTTTTGTGGGAAGAATCCAGAGAAAGAAATATTTTGGGAAATATTAAAAAGGCAGAATATATTTTCCCAAAGGATCTTAAAGGCAGAAACCAATCCCCCCCCCAAGTCTTCTCCCCCAAACAGAAACCAGGTCTGCAGAAATGCAGATGTGATAATCTTGTCAGAAAGATTGGAGCCAGGAAGCTTGGATTAGAAAGACAAAGATCTCTAGAATCAACAATCCCTCACACAAAATAATCCAACAGTCATCAGCCACACCCCCAGGAAGCAGAATATGACCTTTGGGACATAATAGGATTAACCCACACCATCAGAATACCAGAAAGGAACACTCAGACTCAGGTCAAAGTTCATGCCATAGGCACAACTCCAAACAAAAGCTCAAGAAGGTATAAAAACCCACCACTCCCTACTACATGTGGACAGCTTTCCCAGAGCCATCTTTCTGTCTGGCTCTCCTCTTCAATAAACTACAACCTTCTTTCTAAAGCAGTCTCCATTTTGCTTATTCCCAGCTTGGACTGGACCCTGATGAAAATTTTTCTTTCAACACTTTTTTCTTTAAGTATGTAAATTCTGAGTTATGCTACATAATGTGTAAGAATTGTTTCACTAAATTCCAGTGGTGCCTTGATTAAAAAGTTTAAATGTAAAACAGTTTTATGTATTGTAACTGAAACTAATTCCTGGTACTTTTGTGGAGTCACACATGACTGAGCAACCATCATTGTTCTCTACCAGAACACACCCAAGCAAGGGTGTGCAGAAAGTTAAAAAAAAATGTGTAAATTCAAATAACCATTCTGGAGATGTAAAGCATGATGGTCTATTGTGAATGTCCAAGCTCCCTCAAAGCATACTTTTGAACAATTAGGTAGGAATATTTCTTAAATATGTTCTTGAGGTATTTGACTATGTCAAGTTGTACATTCTAGGTTTACAGATAATTGTGGAGTAAATATTTGTTAAATGAAGTATTTTACATCTGTCTTGGACCAAAGCAATCCTCCTGTCAGTAATACCATTAAACACTTGCAAAAGTATGCTGGTCATGACTGAGTTATGCACTTTTGGCATGTGCACTTTTTGAACTCAAGTTACCGTGCTGATAGTTTTTAAAAAAGTTCTTTTTATCTGCTGGGTTTTTTTTTCATTTATACAATTGGTGCCTGACAGAACAATGGTGGAAATACAGTGCATTCAGAAAGTATTGAGACCCCTTTCATTTTTATCAATTTTGTTATGCTGCAGCCCGATGCTACAGTTGTTGAAATTCATTTTTTTTCTCATTAATCTACATTCATATTCATCTTCATATTTGATGCATTTTCATCCAAATGGCAATTATTTGTCCTTGAACCCTTAAAGGTTATCAGGTACAAGCAGGTGCTCCTGCCCAAGACCTGTTGAAATGAACTGGGAACTTTGCAAAAGAACTGGAACAGTATGGGATGTGCAATTTTCATGAAGGCTTGCAGAGAAGACCTTCCTGACTGAAAGAAGCCAAAGCAATTGTTCTGAAAAAGCACAAAGCTTGCTCAAAATGGGATGGGGGTGGGGAGCACAAATCTACCAAAAGAATAGCTCTCTACCTTTGTTTGAAAGATTGCAGATGGTTCTTGCAGGAAAAGTCCTATCTCCCCTGTGTCTCCCACACATCAGAGCATGACTACAGAGGTTAGAGATCCTTTCAGCTGGTTTTTTTAAAGCCAATTGTGAGCTTTAGTCTTGTGAGCTTGCTACAAGCTGTTAAAACAGAAGTGAACAGGAGGCGGGGGGGGGGGTTCCCCAACCCATTTTAATGTTTCATTTGATCTCCTTAGAAAAATGTACTTAAATTATGCTTGTATGCATTCAAGGGCAGCTGGTAGAATTCAAGGAAAGTGCTTATTAATAAAACAATAGAAAGCTCGTCACCATCACGAATAAGACTATGACCAGTGTCACTGATACACAAGACAGGAGGCACTCATACTTCCTGTGCCCTATTTCAGGAAAAAAAAATAAGAAGAGAAAAGCCATTTTCGCTTGGTACTTGGCTTTTTTTGGAATACACTGATGGGCATTCAAAGTATGCATTTTGAAAGCTGGTTATGGGATAAATTGGAATGTTAATCAGGGAATGTATACAGCACTTCTACAACTCTCCCTTCACTGATATCATCCAGGTAATATATTTGCTTATTCTGTTCAGATAGCATCTATCCTCTAATCCAGCAACTGATTGCTGACTAATCTTTTAACTGCCTTGGGTCTAGAATCACTTGTAGGAATACTCAACCTGCATATCTGGGTAGCTATGCTAATCCATGCTCTGGAGTACCAAGATAGGAAGCCTTTATCTTGTCAATTAAAATCTGACAGAATAAACATTCAAGACATAGTAGATATGTCCAGAGCCAAAACTGATGAAGCCAAAACTCACTGAAATCAAGTGTAAAGTGGTTGAAGGTCTTCATGAAATTAGTCAGACAATTACATTTGTCCTGGGTCCAAGAGTTCGCAACCTCCTTGTTCTTTGATAGATTATTTTAAAGTGTTATATGTGAGGCTATCTTTGAAGGCCATTAGACCACTTATTGTGAGTATGTTACAGGTAGTCCTCAACTTATGACCACAATTAAGCCCAAAATTTCTGTTGCTATGTGAGACATTTGTCAAGTGAGTTTTGCTCCATTTTATGACCTTTATTGCCACAGTTATTAAGTGAACCACTCCAGTTGTTCAGTTGGTAACCCGGTTGTTAAGTGAATCTGGCTTTCCCATTGACTGCTTGTCAGAAGGTGGCAAAAGGTGACCACATGACCTTGGGACATAGCAACAGTCATAAATGCGAACCAATTGCTAAGCATCTGAATTTTGATCACATGATCATGGGTGTTCTGTTTCAGCCGAAGAGACATCGAGGTGAGGCAGGGATAACAAACACAAGTCTTTATTGAGATCACGAACAGAAGACAAAATGGCGCCATGGCCTTTTATAGCCCCTTGCAAGAGACAGCATCAACCAATCAATGCAAGGCTAGTCTCCCGCCTTGCGCATGCGCACAAGGCTGGAGACAGCCTGTCTGGTCCCGGGCAACCACGTGGATTGCCTGGGCCTTCTGCAGCCTCCTGAGCCTGCTGAGTCATTCAGCAGTCCCAGGACATAACACCCCTCCCCCCTTGGATAAAACAATAAGTGAATACTTATAGTTTTAAAGCAACCTACATATACATGTTTTTTGTTCAATTATCATGTTATTAATTGTAACACAATTATGCCTGCACACAGGCAGACCCTTATACCTCATATTGTTTCAGGTTATCAATAGAACACCCTTCTATGAGTGTCCAGAGTTCTAGAGAACTAGTAAGCCTCCCTAATACTTGACAGGAACCTCACATAGTCCTTTAGATCCTTGGGTGGACCTTTGGCCCTCTCTGACCTTCTTGGAGCCAGCGTTGGTGCCTGGCATGCCACCTCGCCTGTTGGGCTAGGCAAGCCAGGACTTTGATGCCCCCAAGACCCAGGCAACCCTCCAGACTGCTGACTGGCTGGATCCGCTAAACCCAAACCAGAGTTCCTTGGTGGGGTGGAGTTCCCCAAGTCCAGTGGTGGGGTGGAATTCCCCAAATCCACAATGGACCCCTCTTGGGAACACTGCCCTTCGAGCCCAAGACCAGCAACTGGAGTGGCCTGAGGAACTGATTGACTGCCATGTCCCAACGACCCGGTTCCTGTGCCAGAGTCAGGAGCCACCTCCATGGCAAAACCCCCTTCAGGAACATGTGCAGGAACATTTGAAGGTCCACCTTGGCGGAGAGACTGTGGTCCACAATCGTAATTGTGGTCCTTCTCCCCCCCCCAGAGCAGAGCCAGGGGCGGAAGAGTGGCTGGACAACCTCCAGCGCAGTTGGTCAATGTGATGTCTGATCACACGACCATCATCCAAGGCCACTTTGTATGACAGTGGCCCAGAGACCTTGCATACCACTGCTGTCACCCAGAGATGTCCAGGTCCATAGTTCCTTGCCCAGACCGGATCGCCTACCTGTAGTCTCCTAGGTGCCCATGGTTGTGACACCTGTGAAGCCATCCGGTCAGGGTGCAACCTGTCCAGCTTAGTGATGAATCTGCGACCCCAGCGGAGTTCAGCTGGGCTTTTCCCAGTGGCAGTGCAAGGTGTAGTGCGGTGACAAAGAATAAAGTCAGCTAACCTGTGATGCCAGTTTCCATGAGTGATTCTCTTTAAAGCATCTTTGGTAGTACGCACCATACGCTCAGCTTGACCGTTGGAAGCTGGATGAAATGGTGCAGATGTGGCATGCCAGATCATGTTGGCTTGAAGAAAACCCTGAAACTCAGAAGATGTGAATTGGGGTCCATTGTCTGAGACAAGGACATCTGGAAGACCATGTGAGGCGAAGATGCCTCTCAGCACCTGGATGGTCCTGGCAGTAGTAGTGGAGGAAACAGGAACAACCTCTAGCCACTTGGAATGCCTGTCCACAAGGAGAAGGAAGAATTGCCCCTGAAAGGGCCCAGCATAGTCGATTTGTACCCTCGACCATGGTGTATGTGTCTCCTCCCACCTATGTACAGGGGCCTGGGGCATTTCTGGCCTTGACTGTTGGCAGACTTGGCACCCATGCACCTGGGCCTCGATCTCTTTATCGAGCCCAGGCCATCAGAGGTGGCTACGTGCTAGCACCTTCATCCGGACTATTCCCGGATGTCCCTCATGCAGAGAGAGCAAGACTCTAGTCCTCAATGAGGCCGGGATGATTACCCGGCTACCCCACAGGAGACACCCCTTGAAAGTAGAAAGCTCGTGCTTCCTTTGCCAGAACCCTTGGAATTCTGCACCCGGGCACATGTCAGGCCATCCTGACAACACCCATGTCAGCACGCGTGTAAGCGTGTGATCAGTGGCAGTTTCTGCTGCCACGTCCCTAGCATTGAGGGGAGATTCAGGCAATTCCTGAATGGAAAGAATGTGAAGAGCAGGAGCAGGATCTGCCTCTATCTACTGTAGAGGTAATCTGCTGAGACCATCTGCATGGCCCATTTCTTTACCTGGTTTGTGAACCACGGTGTAGTCATATGCTGACAAGAAAATTGACCATCTCAGCATTCTAGGAGATATAATATGTGGGGTTTGTTTTGTTGTTGTAAACAAACCCAGCAAAGGTTTATGGTCTGTGTAAACCGTGAAATGGCGGCCATACAAGAAATCGTGGAATTTCTTTATTCCAGCCACTATTGCCAAAGCTTCTCTATCAATCTGTGCATAATTATGCTCTGCAGATGAGAGAGTCCTAGAGTAGTAGGCCACAGGGACTTGTGTCCCATCAGCCTTGAGATGGCTCAGTACAGCCCCAACCCCATAAGGGGATGCATCACAGGCTATGCACACAGGCAATTGCTCATTAAAATGGGCTAATACCACATTTGAAGAAAGCAAGGCCTTGACCTCTGTGAAACTCTTTTCATGGACCTCCGTCCATTTCCATGGAGCCTGTTTGTCCAAGAGCCGGTGTAACGGCTCAGCCACTGCACCCTTGTGGGGAAGGAATGAATGGTAAAAATTTAACAGCCTCAGGAAGGCTTGAAGCTCACTCTTCGACTGGGGGCTTGGGGCCTGCTGAATCGCTTGAAGCTTGGATTCCGAAGGATGGATGCCTTCCGCATCAATATGGAATCCCAAGAACTCAGTGGAGGTGACTCCAATTTTACATTTGTTTTGCTTCAGCTTCAGCCCTGCTTGGCGGGAACGCAGCGAAACAGCTCTCAGCCTTTCAGCTAAGTTCACAGATGACTCCCCAGCGATGAGGACATCATCAAAATAGGGACAGACCCCCAGAATACCACAGAGCATTCGCTCCATCACACTTTGGAATATGCCAGGGGCTACATTAACCCCAAACTGCAGCCTTTTTACCTTAAATGCTCCCCGGTGCATCACAATTGTTTGGGCCTCAGCCGTTGCCTCATCAACAGGTAACTGTTGATAGGCCTGAGCCAAATCCAACTTTGCAAAGATCCGTCCCGCCTTGAGGGAGGCCAAAATGTGGCTCACCACTGGCACCAGACAGGCATGCTGCTGCAATGCTCTATTAAGTGTACATTTATAGTCCGCACAAATCCGGACCTCTCCATTGGCTTTCAGTGGTGTGACTATAGGGGTTTCCCGTGGACTAGAGTCCACAGGCTCTAAAATGCCCTGCTGGATCAGCTTGTCCAGCTCTGTATCTATTTTGCTTTTCAAGGCAAAAGGTACCCTTCTGGGCTTGATTCTAATGGGTGTGATGGCTGGGTCCAAACGTAAGGCAATGGGAGGCCCCTTGTACGAACCAAGCTCTGCACTGAACACATCTGCAAACTCCTTGCACACATCTGCAAGGCCTGACGTTTGCAGATTGTGCAGCCCAGTCACTTGGATCCCAAGGGCCTCGAACCAATCAAGTCCTATAAGACTCGTGCGATCACCCCCAACTACCACCACGTCTAGCAGTCCTTGGAAACTCTTATGCTGCACTCTGACTGTGGCCTTCCCCTTCACGCTGACCCTCGAATTTTGAAAGTCAGTGAAGATTAAATTTGAAGGCCTGAGTTTGACTCGACGGCCACTTCTGTGGCAAACCTTATTAAAGGTATCTAAGGAGATGATTGATAGAGCGGACCCGGTGTCCAGCTCCATCGACAAAGGAACCCCTTGCAACTTCACGTCAAGGCGAAGTTTCTTTTTTAGGGGCCCGTGAACCCCAGTTTTGAAAATGCCCCTATGGGACGCGCAGAAGCCCACCCTATTTTGGCTGGGGACCTTGGAACCTTTCAGAGGCAATTCTACTGGCGACTGTTCCTTCTGGCGACCCAAACAGACGGATGCGATGTGGCCTTGCCTGCCACATGCCCGGTAGGTAGCGGAGCGAAACTGGCAATCAGCTCGCTTGTGGCGTCCTCCACAGCCAAAACACCGAAGAGATACTGCCGCTCTTTCTTTGTGCCCTGGAGGCTTCCTCACTTCGGCCTGTTGAAGCCTGTCCACCTCCTCCTCCGGATCCGATTTGGATGCCTCTCGAGCAACATCTTGATGGATTGAGACCGCTGCTGGGGGATTCCTGGCGAGCCGCAGGGCCTTCACAGCACCGCCTGCTGCTTCTTCAGATGCAATCTCTCTCAGAGCATCTTGGAACGATACATCTTCCTTTGCAAAAAGTTTCTGTTGTAGCTCACGACTTCGCAATCCGCAAACCAAACGATCCCGGAGTCTCTCTTCCAGATCCGTGAAAGCACACTGCCTAGCTGCTTGTCTTAAGGCAGCAACAAAGTCCGTGGCAAACTCACCAGGCCTTTGATCTCTCTGCTCAAATGCATGCCTCCAAGCAATTACTGATAGCTTGGGTTCGAAATGCCCACACAGCATCCTCTTCAAATCGGTGTATGCAATTGATTCCAATGGTGCTGGGGCTACAAGATTTTCTGCTATGTCAAAAGTCTCTTGCCCACAGACACACAGCAATGTAGCAGCTTTGAGGCCGTCTTCCTGGATCTTATTAACTCTAAAGTAATTCTCCACCTGAGCCACGTAAGAACTCCAGCGCTCAGGGTGAGACGTGTCAAAATCTGACAAACAGCCCAGCTTTGACATCTTTACAGCCTGTAACCTCTTCAATGCCTCTCGCTGCAAGGAATGAGAAGGGGTCTCTTGAAGCCGAGCTCACCTCCAGCGTCTTCGTACTGGCAGGCAATCGCTTCCACCGGACGCTGAACTTCTCAGCGCTTCAGGCCTCCTTTGGTAAGTCAGCCTAGCTTCTCCTGTTTCTTCTTGCAGCGGATCCCACCTTCGTCACCAATGTTCTGTTTCAGCCGAAGAGACATCGAGGCGAGGCAGGAATAACAAACACAAGTCTTTATTGAGATCACGAACAGAACAGAAGACAAAATGGCACCATGGCCTTTTATAGCCCCTTACAAGGGACAGCATCAACCAATCAATGCAAGGCTAGTCTCCCGCCTTGCGCATGCGCACAAGGCTGGAAACAGCCTGTCTGGTCCCGGGCAACCACGTGGATTGCCCGGGCCTTCTGCAGCCTCCTGAGCCTGCTGAGTCATTCAGCAGTCCCAGGACATAACAATGGGGATGCTGCAAAGGTCGTAACTGTGAAAAATGGTCATAAGTCCTTTTTTCAGTGCCATTGTAACTCTGAACGGTCACTAAATGAACGGTTGTAAGTCAAGGATTACCTGTATTGTAGTACTAGCATTGTTCTTCATACCAGTTTTTCTCCTCCCCTCCTCCAGCACCTTTCTTATTAGTCTGCTTAGAGATGTCATACGACTGCTCCAAGGAATTCTTGGATTCAATATAAACACATACTGTTCTCTTGAAAAAATGTTGATGGAAAAGAAGACAACAGATCTAGCGGAGGGGGAAATATTGGAAGGAAAATACAGGAAAAGGCATTAATATTTGACATTTATCTCAAGCAGGGGCTTTACCACTTTCATCTACAAAGCAAGGGCTTCTACATTAAATTCTAGAACACTCTCAATGTTTTCTTGGTGCAGGCAGCTACCTGTAAAAATGGACTCTGAGCAATTGACATGTTCTCTTTGGACAATGAAATTCCAGGAAGGAAGATTACAACATGTAAAAAATTTTTGACATCAAGACAAGGATGAAAAACGAGACTGCATTGGATAAATTTTGGCTCAGCTATTAGTGAATGCTGTTGCTTCAAAATGACAGAGGAAGGGGAGCAACATACTAAGAGAGGATGGGTGGATGGAGGAGGAGTTAGAACTGTAACTTTGTTCAAAAATATTTGAATAAAATATTGTAATTTGATTATCTACCCTGTTTATGAGGGAAAAATTATGGAGGAAAACAATGGCTATGTTATTCCGGTAGAGAGAGGTTCCCTGAGGATGGGGGCTCCAGCACAAGTTCGAAAGCTCAGAAGACTAAACCTCTGGTCCTGGTGAACGACCCAGATTGGATTCTGCAAATTAGGGAGGAATTAAATCCAGGCTGCAGTCATTTATTTTTTGCCTTAAATGTTTTGAAATAAGTAGAATAAATTATTACTTACACATCACTATGTAAGTCACATTGCTGGTTTTTTAGCTAGTGTTGGCCTTCATACATCAAGTTCTTTCCAAGAACCTAGGATGTCATAATGTATCTACATAGCATATATGTGAATCCAAGCAGTGTGACCTTTTGCAATTGACAGATGGAAATTTTGTCAATGTGCAAGTTTTCTAAGTGCAGTCCAAGATTTTTTAGTAGGGCATCCAGTTTGCCTACTGGGACCACCACAGCCAGTTTATACCATAGCCTTTCCATTTTGATTTTCAGATATTGATACTTTGTGATCTTCTCCAATTCCTTGTCTTCTATTATATTATCTCCCGGTAAAGTCACATCGATTGTCCATGCATTCTTCTTTTCAACCACAATTATAACTGATGTGTTATGAGCCAAGATTTTATCAGTCTGTATTTGAAATCCCACAATATTTTCACCCGCTCAGTTTCAACTATATTTTCAATTCAATGTTCCCACCAGTTTTTCGTTACTATACATGATCATTTGTACAGATGTTCCAGTGAATCGTGTTGGACTGTTTTATGTAATTTTTTATAATCATTTGATGTTATCTTCTTGTACCATCTGAGTATATGATCTACTGATTCTTCTGCTTTTTGCCACAATTTGCACTTTGAATCATTTGATCATTTTTTTTCAACCCTCGCCTTGATTGCATTAGTTCAAATGGCTTTCTATTGCGCACTCAAAATCAAGCCTTCACATTTCTTTTTTTAATGTCCAATTGTAAGCCATTACCAAGCTTGTATCTTTCCAAACTTTCCCCTCAATCTTTTGTAGAAATTGACCATGTAATGCTTTTCCTTTCCTTCCTTGTTTTTATTACTTTATTTCCACACCCAGGGTTTGTTTCCTGCACATTCAGTAAATTCCAATTTTTAACTTGCAACAGTGCTTGTTCTTGATCATCAGCCAATCACACTTTTCTTCTTTGAAAGTTCATTTGAATTGAAGTAAACCTTTGCCTCCATTTGTGTGGGGCAGGTGTAATCTAGCAATGTCACTATGGGAATGCAATACATAGTGAATTGTCAGGAGTTTTCATGAGTTTCTTCTACTATTGTTTATGTCAGACCTGGGCATTTTACGGCCTGCAGGCCACATCCACCCTGTGGGCAAACCCAGTCCAGCTCACAACAGCAGTGGCAGTGGCAGAATCTGAAGTAACAGCAGTGGTGTCAGTGGGGGGGGGGAGCAGCAGGATGTGGGGCAGCAACAGCATTTGGGATAGGGCAGTGCTATCAGAGGCCGGGGCAGTAGCATTGGGTGGGGAAACAGCAGCCCTCCATAAAAGTCCCATTTTCTCATATGACCCCTTGGGAAAATTAATCGCCCATAACTGGTTTAGGGTCTTCCATTGTCACTATTTTTCTGAACTTCTTTGAGTTCTGCATCTTAGAGTATTTTATTTCTAGAAATGAATCTGCTAATTGTGGTTCAAAGATATTTCAGTTTCCATAAATTCTTTTCCAGTGTTCAAACATTCGCTTTAAGTAGCCCGATTTTATTGGTTCCCATTTGTAACAGCAGGACATAAATGGTGCAATTTTCCAACACAGTGTATCTTTTGTCTTGCCTGTGGTGGTAGTTCTTCCAATAATCCTACAGGATTAGGCCCCAGTTGCCCTGACATAGCTCCTGAGTCCCGTTGCCCACTTGTCAACAGATGCCCATATACTCCAACATCTGAAATGATCATTGTTGACCTTGGCAATGACTGATCCAATATAGGATTATTTTTCTGTTTTCTCACCATATTAAGAGAAAACTAAGAGCTGTCTGGCTTGGGTGACTATACTATACAGTGCACTATCACCAACATAACTAACAACCTCATCAGAGCATCATAAGCCCCTCACCTGGGGAAGGCGGTCAAACGTATTTGGAATACAATGCCAAGATATGTATTTGTCTCATTCTCAGGCAGTTAGAACCCCCTCCTTAAATATATTCACACATTCCCTTTTTAATGCCTGTCTTGTGAATGCTGGCAAGATTTAATGTTATAGTTCCATATTTAAATAAAAAAGACTCTGTCAGTTGAAAGTCTACATGATGCATTAAATCAAATAAATTTATTGCAACTGTGTATTTGTACATGTGCAAGATTTAAAAAAAAAAATTCCATGAACACCAATCTTACTTTAAAATGCATACTATCTTACATTACTCAAACATTTGTTGACCTTCCTAAATATGAAATCTTTGGAATCAAATGTCTTGACATTTAATCTTTTCATGCAGGCTAAGCAGGGCCACATAGTTGGCGAAGGTCACATGTCAGCCATCGCTTTTAGAGAGACTTATCATTTTAATGAAGATACTCAGCGTCCATCGAGATATGAAATGGTAAATGTGTGGTTTCCTGAAACTTGCTGAGCCTGCTTTTAGTATTGCACCAAGGGGAAAAACAAAGCGTTGCTTTCAATCATCTCAGCCCTTTAATTCACCTTTTCCAAAGCTATAACCTTCCAGTTTTGCTGGAACCACAACTTCCCAGTTCTACTCCCAGTATAGTTTTGGAAATTCTAGAATTGGTAGAACCAAGTTACCCAGAAGGCACCACATTGGGGAAGAGTGCTTTAATTAATGCACAAGTTTTGTATCCAGAGGCCAAATGCCCTTCACTTCTAGAAGCCAAAAGAGACTTATGTGTCTTGAAGGTTTAGCTAATTCACTCAGCTCTTTCCACTCATTCTTTAAAAAGGGTAGTGTGGCTACAGATACCTGTTTTCTCCCAATTGGATAACTGCCAGGTATTTTATATAGGGCTGCCATTGAAGAATCTAATTCAGAAGTAGATTTACAATATTGTACTCAAACTTGAGGAGTGGAAACAGGCTTGGTTTAAAAAAAATTCAGGGATACTTATTCATGATTGGTTGAGTAGATTAGGAATTGAAAATATTCCCCACCCGATAGATGATTATTTAAATAAACATCACTATTTCTTAAAATATTTTTATTTTTGACAAGTTGAATCATTAAAAATTGATATAACTTACCATTGACCATACCTCTTGGCCATCAATTGACAGTCAATCAGGATTGACAATCCTGGGAATGCAAAGGTGGAGATCCTTTGCTCCTTGCATGTCCAATAATAGAAGGGGCAAAATCATGTCTTTATCTCTTTGTGCTCCAACAACACATGGGGTTCATGACAGAACTTCTTGGTGATCACTCTGTTACAAAAACTGAAGTGTCTTCTTCTGTTTCTAATCCCAGTGGTCTCTAATGACACTGCAGTAAATGAATTATGGCTCTCTGGAGGAGGTCAACCCAAAGCTTTAAGCTACAATCCCCTAACAGTGTCCCTGGCCAGAAGCCAGCACTTTTTTAGGCCACTTTTCTTTTTTTGCATAAGATCTACCACAGCTGTAGCAAAACAAGTTGCAGGTGGCTCAGTGGGCAGCAGATCACACAGCCTGCTGGGTCTGCCCCTCGGCAGCTAGGAAGGAGTTACCTATGCTGACCAATGGTGGCTGCAAAGGAGCAGGAAATGTCTGACAATCTTGATTAAGAACTTACAAGCCCTGAACTTTCTGGGAGAGAAAAAAAAAAAAGACACATTCAGAGGCCTTGTATTCTAGTGCTCTGCCTCTTATTCTGTCTCATTCCCCCTCCCTTGGCAAAGTCATATTTCCCTCTTCAGTTCCTCTCCTGGAATTGTATAGATCAGGGGTCCACGGTCCATGGACCGGCACCAGGTCGCAGCATGTTGGCAACCGGGCCACGCAAACAAGTGAAGCCCCATCCAGGGGATGCAGGCAGCATGCGAAATCACGCCTCCTCCGGTCCACAGAAAAACCTCTCTTTGCGGAACCGGTCCCTGGTGCCCAAAAGGTTGGGGGTCGCTAGTATAGATGATGATGATGATGATGATGATGATGATGATGATGATGATGATGATGATGATGATGATGGCGACGATTGCTGTGGCACAGTCAGTCAGATGTTCAGACTGGGTTTGGCATTTTTATCTACCTATCGAATGCTTTCCAAGGACCTGGGATAGACAGATCTGGATGTTTGATGGTGTTACAGATATCGTCGCAGGAGGGAAGCTGTTCCGAGTAAAGCCGCCTTTTGCAATTGACTGATGGCAAATTTGACTTGGCCACATGATCAAAATTCAGATGCTTGACAACTGGTTCATATTTATGATGGTGGCAGTGTCCCAGAGTCATGTGACTACCTTTTGCGATCTTCTGACAAGCAAAGTCAATGTGGAAGCCAGATTCACTTAACAACTGTGTTACTAATTTAACAACTGCAATGATTCACCCAGCAACTGTGTAAAATGGAGAAAACTCACTTAACAATTATCTTGCTTAGCAATGTAAATTTTAGGCTCCCTTGTGGTCGTAAGTCAAGGACTACCTGTGTACTGTATGTCTTTAATTTTAATTGGATTTAGTTTAAATTAAAGCAAACTAAGTTTTGTCCCAGATCCATCCATTTTTCCATCATCTGGACCATTTCTGGAATGCAGTGTTTGTATATCCTTACATCAAGGATAGTGAGCCCTGTGACACTGGAAAAGACAACCTCACCTGGACTGAAAACTGAAGCATAACTAACTTTAAATAGTTCATACAGTGTTAGGAATCTCAAGAAGTAGCAGATTTCAGAATGAACATCAGTGGCTCCAGAAAATCTGCTGGATACTGTACTGCAGGGTCAGTAGCAAGAAGGAAGAATCAGAGCAGCATAAGGAGTGGGATGTTTAGATGCATGAATCAAAAGCTACTTTGATCTCCTGACATAACTCAAATAAGGCACTTGATATCTGAAACTGGTCTGTAGCATGCAGGTCTAATAAAAATTTGGCTCCTGCATATATCTTTATACATATAAAATAACTAGTGTGATTAATAAGCACCTAACTCCAACAGCCTTGGACATATGTGTATTATACTCATCTATTAAATTAAACCAATCGGTATTTTTAATAAGGAAAAGATACTTTTGCTGCCATCCATCAAAATAAACTCAGGAAATACTCCATGTTATCGTCATTTTTCTTGCTTGAACAAGAAAATGAATGAAATGTGAAGCCAATATGAAGAATGCTGTACTTACTGTTATGAGTGAACGTTTTTTTACAGGTGCTCCAAATATTCCATCTTTATTTCACTTTTAAACTGATGAAAATGTAAGCCACATTTCATGTTTCTTTGGTGGCCAATATTGCCTCTTCACTCCCATCATACATGACCCCCCCATTATTAATGAATTATTGCCACTTCTTTTTCAAATAGGTATCACATTGCTTAATAATAAAAATATAGAATGGCAATATTTATGGAACTCTTTAGTATTGTAAGGGATGAAGAACTCATAGCACTAGATTATATATTAATATTAATATGAACCATTAAGTCAACTACTAAGCTACAACCCTTATGGTTACTGCTAGAGATAAATGGCTGTGAATCACTTTTTCTAAAGGGTAGGCAATTACTTGGCCCAGATTGATAAAATGTCTATGAAAAAAAAATCAGGTCTCTTCCAACCAGATTCTAGCCTTGGTAGGACATACAGAAGAATATAGTCTTGGGTATTTTAAACATGAGCTACAAACAATATTTCCTCTGGTGATCTTGGTTGTAGGAAGCAGGTCTTCCCCGCTGCTATGTTTCTGACAGTAACTTGATTGGAAAATTCATCCTTGGGAATATCCTGGTTAAGAATGGATTGAAGCAGAATGGATTGGATCAGATATTCTTCCTACCCTTGATGCAGCTCTGCTTCAAGGGACTTTGGAGTACACAGGGGCTCATTCGTAGCATCTGTCTGTAATTCTTGAAACCAAATAGTTTCCCCCTGTATTGCATTGCAGGTGGGAAGATCAGCCACACAACTCTGGGGCAAGACACAGCTGCTTTAGCAAAGCAAAAAATCCATTTCTAGGCTGGGGATTAATCTTATGATTAACATTACAGTGCCAGGTTCTCTTTCCTGTTAGAACAAGTATTTTGTCCCTGGATGTTCCCAGCTAGAGCAGAGGTCCCCAACCTTTTGGGCACCAGGGACCAGTTCCACGGAGACAGGTTTTTTCGCGGACCGGGGGGGAGGGCGTGGTTTTGTGTTCTGCCTGCATCCTGCAGATGGGGCTTCATTTGTTTGCACAGCCCAGTTTCTGGCATGCCGCGGACCGGTGCCAGTCCACGGACTGGAAGTTGGGGACCCCTGAACTAGAGGACTATTCAGAAATGTCTTCTCTTCCAGCAATTTGCATCCCCAAGGTATTAAAGCCTCTTTGTTTTCCAAGCAGAAATGCTGTGTCCTGACATTTCACATGTAGGTATTTCCAGCATGGGTTGTTATCTCAAGGAACCTAGGATATTCTCTTGTGTAATCTACATTTGAAAGTGTTACTTGTCATTCCTCAGGCTGGGTTCATCAAGCAGAGCTTCCATTGCTGTTTCTGTTGTTAGTTGTGAAGTCGTGTCCGACCCATCGCGACCCCATGGACAATGTTCCTCCAGGCCTTCCTGTCCTCTACCATCTTCTGGAGTCCATTTAAGCTCACGCCTACTGCTTCAGTGACTCCATCCAGCCACCTCATTCTCTGTCGTCCCCTTCTTCTACTGCCCTCAATCTTTCCCAGCATTAGGCTCTTCTTCAGTGAGTCCTTCCTTCTCATTAGGTGGTCAAAGTATTTGAGTTTCAACTTCAGGATCTGGCCTTCTAAAGAGCAGTTGGGGTTGATCATACAACTTTGCAATTCACAATGCCAGTTTCCCTGTTCCCTCCTCCCATTCAGCTGTTTTCCAATGTCCCATTAATACAGCTGACATCACCCCAGCTGGAATTTTGGCAGGGTGCGAATTGAAATGTTGGTTGCACCTGTACCAAATGAGCACTTCGATAGTTGCTGTGTTTTTGGGGGGGTTTTTTTTTGTCCTTCCCCAAGTCAAGAGGAAAAACCCGAAGCCCCGGCCCTTGAAGTGATTCTGCAGAGCTCTGTTCAATTTGTTTTTAAAACAAATTGCGGTTACATTTGAATCACTTACACACAAACAAACACACAAAGATGCTTGAAATTGTTTTTAAGGTTAGATTAATATGGTAACAGAAGGAAATTTGTGGCAAAAACATGCAAAAAACCAACAAGGACTACAACAGATAGCTTCCTCAGGCCTTCTAGAACCGCATTCCCTCAAGCTGCAAAGTGATGAGATGAAAGGAATGTTTGGATATTTGAAGATCTTGCCATTTGTAATAAAAGAGGAAAAAAAGCACCTCAACATGAAAGGACTTAGGCCTATCCTAGTACAATGGTTTTCCGTGCATAAGGAATTGGAAGAAGGATGGAGGCAAGATTTCAAACTTGAAACCATCTATTGATAACTAAAGGATTTCCATTAAAAGGTGTCATGTGGGAGCCTGCCAATTATATGCCTTGGCCTTAGAGTGATTTTTCTCACAAGAGAGACCCCCTTTTCATGAATTTGAGAAAACTGAAATTCGGTGAGAAATCTACGCAGAACAAAAGTAGTGCAAACAGTTTTTGATGAGATTGAGCAGCATGTTCCAACTGCAAAAGCATGTTGAACAAATAACGTAGAAGTCATTAATTGAGAATAATTACACTCTAATCATTTCGCTAAAGAACATAGCAAGTGGGTTTTTTTAATACATGGTTCAGAAGGATAATCTTTATTAATCAGATGAAAATATAAGGAATGCCTTCTGATTAGTTGAGATAAAGCCAAACTGCCAATCTCTACATGAATGTGTATTGTCTGACTTCTCACCTGCTTCTCACACTTTCCTCTTGAAAGTTCTTGCTTGAATATATTAGCAATGATAGTACAGATAGTAATAGAAGCCTTTGGGTTTAATCCCAAAACATCTGGAGCACCACTTAAAAACCATTGGCATTGACAAAAATCTCCATTCAATCAATCACTTGCAAAAAGGCAGCTTTACTTGGAACAGCTTAGATCCTGTGATGATACCTTTAACATCATCGAGGAACATCATCTGCCTATCTCAGGTCTTTGGGAAGGACTGAGTGGGTGGATATAAATGCCAAATGCAGTCCAAATATTTGGCAGACTGTACAACCGACCAACCATAATAATGATAAAGTTTTCCATTGGAAAGGGTAATTGAAAGACATTGTGCCTATAGGGATTAACCAGTCATTGTCCATAAAGCCATAAAAGCACTTCTGATAACTTTTAAAAAGTGCAATGCCAATCACCTGAGAAGCAATCAATACATTCCTATACTCAGGATCAACAACAACAACAAAAAAGTAGAAAAATGCACAGATCAGAACATGGACTTAACATAGTGTGTTTGGAATTCTTGAAATTACATCTCCCAGAGTTTCACATTCAATCTAGAACAGGGGTGTCAAACTGCTGGCCCACGGGTCGGATGCGTCACGTGGAAGCCATGCCCACCCCATTGCCGGCACTGGCAAAACCGTCCCAATACGTTGCTTGAGTTTGACATGTTTGATCTAGAAGCTCTGGGACTTGCATTGGGAGGGTATTGATTGCAGGTGGCAGCAAGTAAAACAATGCCACATCTGCATTTGCTGGAGTTCTCATTAAGATTCTGGAAAAAAAAGGATGAAGAGATTTTGTTTTGTTCAGATTCTTGTTACATAAAACCCCATCAATTTAAATCCTTGGCTCTGTAGGCTCCCTTCTAAATGCCTTCATTTCCATTAGGCACAATGTTCTCATTAAGTCACAGATCTTTCCCCATCAATTTCCTCTGGTCTCGGTCAGCCTTTGCAGTTGGTTTTGGTGGCTTGACATTTGGGTCCAAGTCAACTGCGAAAAGGGAAGCTTCAATGGCACTGCACTAACACACCATTAAAAAGTCAACTTTGAAAAGCAAATGTAACCGCAATTTGTTTTAAAAACAAATTGAACAGAGCTCTGCAGAATCACTTCAAGGGCCGGGGCTTCGGGTTTTTCCTCCTGACTTGGGGAAGGACAAAAAAAAAAAACCCAAAAAACACAGCAACTATCGAAGTGCTCATTTGGTACAGGTGCAACCAACATTTCAATTCGCACCCTGCCAAAATTCCAGCTGGGGTGATGTCAGCTGTATTAATGGGACATTGGAAAACAGCTGAATGGGAGGAGGGAACAGGGAAACTGGCATTGTGAATTGCAAAGTTGTATGATCAACCCCAACTGCTCTTTAGAAGGCCAGATCCTGAAGTTGAAACTCAAATACTTTGACCACCTAATGAGAAGGAAGGACTCACTGAAGAAGAGCCTAATGCTGGGAAAGATTGAGGGCAGTAGAAGAAGGGGACGACAGAGAATGAGGTGGCTGGATGGAGTCACTGAAGCAGTAGGGGTGAGCTTAAATGGACTCCAGAAGATAGTAGAGGACAGGAAGGCCTGGAGGAACATTGTCCATGGGGTCGCGATGGGTCGGACACAACTTCGCAACTAACAACAGAAACAGCAATGGAAGCTCTGCTTGATGAACCCAGCCTGAGGAATGACACTTAAGTAACACTTTCAAATGTAGATTACACAAGAGAATATCCTAGGTTCCTTGAGATAACAACCCATGCTGGAAATACCTACATGTGAAATGTCAGGACACAGCATTTCTGCTTGGAAAACAAAGAGGCTTTAATACCTTGGGGATGCAAATTGCTGGAAGAGAAGACATTTCTGAATAGTCCTCTAGTTCAGGGGTCCCCAACTTCCAGTCCGTGGACTGGCACCGGTCCGCGGCATGCCAGAAACTGGGCTGTGCAAACAAATGAAGCCCCATCCGCAAGATGCAGGCAGAACACAAAACCACACCCTCCCCCCCGGTCCGCGAAAAAACCTGTCTCCGTGGAACTGGTCCCTGGTGCCCAAAAGGTTGGGGACCTCTGCTCTAGCTGGGAACATCCAGGGACAAAATACTTGTTCTAACAGGAAAGAGAACCTGGCACTGTAATGTTAATCATAAGATTAATCCCCAGCCTAGAAATGGATTTTTTGCTTTGCTAAAGCAGCTGTGTCTTGCCCCAGAGTTGTGTGGCTGATCTTCCCACCTGCAATGCAATACAGGGGGAAACTATTTGGTTTCAAGAATTACAGACAGATGCTACGAATGAGCCCCTGTGTACTCCAAAGTCCCTTGAAGCAGAGCTGCATCAAGGGTAGGAAGAATATCTGATCCAATCCATTCTGCTTCAATCCATTCTTAACCAGGATATTCCCAAGGATGAATTTTCCAATCAAGTTACTGTCAGAAACATAGCAGCGGGGAAGACCTGCTTCCTACAACCAAGATCACCAGAGGAAATATTGTTTGTAGCTCATGTTTAAAATACCCAAGACTATATTCTTCTGTATGTCCTACCAAGGCTAGAATCTGGTTGGAAGAGACCTGATTTTTTTTTCATAGACATTTTATCAATCTGGGCCAAGTAATTGCCTACCCTTTAGAAAAAGTGATTCACAGCCATTTATCTCTAGCAGTAACCATAAGGGTTGTAGCTTAGTAGTTGACTTAATGGTTCAGCAATGGGAAGTGGCACAGGTTGCCTACCCCTGAGTAGATTGTGCATTGGGCAGGATCCCTTGGGGATTGGCAGGAGCATCTGCATGCAGTGTGTGGAAAAAAAAGAGTGGGCTTTTGATTCAGCGATCATGGCTGCCATTTTGATCCTCCTTCCACATGTGCCCCTGAAGGCTGGTGAACATCTCCAATTGTATTGAAGTGGTTCTGTGCCTCTTGTTCACTCTATCAAACACCATACAGTTCTGACCACTTACCATGATTACCTACATAATACAAGACAGGACAATGTAAAAACTGTATACATACTATATACAATTATTGTAAAGAGAAGACATATCCTAGAACGTCCAGATTTGCTGTAGCAGAAGTTCATGTTGAATTTAATAATCTTTCTCCCAGATAGGTCTAGGATTGGAACTTTAATCAGTGTGCTGATTTGGTGAGATCTGTGTTAATAATTTGTTTCAATCAGATCTATATGTCATTCGGTCATAAACAGAAAGCTCCAATCGATCCCCATTCCATGCAGCTACTTATTTTTAGGCATCTGCCTTCAAATGTTCTTTGGTAGTATTGTTAGAGTGAGAAAGGTTAATCTGCACAACTAGCAAAGGTGAGACAAAGGGGACCTTGGCCTTCCTGAATAAAACCCACCCTCAAGCCACAGGTTTGGATGTCTTACTGCATTTTATCATGGTGTGTATTTATCAAAACTTTAAATATGGAAAATAGTAAGATAACTGTCCAGGTTTACCTGATTGGAAGCACATTTCACTTCAAATAGGATCTATATTGCCAACAAAATAAATATGTATAGGGCCTGTTTTAGATTAAGTTATCCTTTTGTCCTTTCTGCTTATTGCTATGTAACAGTTGTGATGATAAAATGTGTAGTGACTATTCCAGACAGAATGACAGGGCATCATATGGCATTTATGATGGACTGTAAATCACGGTAAACATATGAAAGTCATTTACAGTTCCAATTAAAGTTCTAAACAAATATCTTCATAAATATTTCATTAGCAAATGAAACACCAAACAACTACCCAATGGCTGATGGAGCAGAAACAGCATTTTATTTATTTATTTATTTGTTTATTTTAGAAAAAATATATTGCTGCCTACTTGCACATGGTGACTCAAGGTGGCTTACATGGATATAAAAGCACCATATAAAAGAAGTAAAAATAATAAGAAAAATAATAAAATAATAACCCACCACCCCACCCCAGTGACAACACACATTCAAACTAGCAATTCAATGGGCTCAATTCCGCTCTGGATTCCCCAGGCCTGCTGGCAGAACCACTTCTTCAGCGCCTTCTGAAAGAGTGTCAGAGTGGGGGCCAGTCTAATTTCCACAGGGATGATGTTCCAGAGGGAGGGATCCACCACGGAGAAGGCCCTTCTCCGGGGTCCCGCCAGATGTATCTCCTTAGGGGATACATCAACATTCCTTGCCTCCCTGCTTTTATTTAGTTTGTCTTCCCCACACCTTTTTCTTTTAATGATAATAAGATAGTTTATAATATTTTAATGAAGATGCGACAGTTCTGAACCCAAGGGGTCCAACTTGCCTTGATGCTGGAGCTATTAAAACATATCCTACAATCAACTCCTTCTTATGCTTCAGCGAAACAGCAAAAGTTCAGGCAATATGATCTAAGCTGTGTTTTAGCTTGGTGTTTCATTATCCAGGTTCCAAATTTCACTTCTCCTCAAGTAAATGTTATGTTGGCAGATATCTGGCAACAAAACATAGTGCTATATTGAATAAACATTAAAATAATAGCTTTCTCATACTTTTCATCTATCAGAATCATTTTGAAAAGAAAAAGAGGCCATTGGAACTTGAAGGAGTGGTTAGATCTGAAAAGGGTTATTTGGGGAAACTATCTAGAGGCAGCTTTTTAAAGAAACAGAAGACTCCTCATGGAACCAACCAATAGTCCATCTAGTTCACAACTCTGTTCCTACTGTGACCACAAGATGGCCATGGAAGACCAGAAGGAGGACATGAAAGTGTGTGGCATCCTTGTTCTCCTGATCTTCAACAGTTAGTAATAAGAGGCATGCTGCTCGTGATTCCATTGAATAGATAACTGTTATCACTTGTAGCTATTTATGCAAATGACTGATGCCAGGTGCATCTCACTGGGGATATCATTTGGAATTGAAGAGCTTTTTGGCATTAGAAAGAAAAATATTTCCTGTAGCACAAAGCACCTTTTAACTAAAAAGGTAAATTCTCATATCCACTTAAATGAGATGTATACCAGTTTAGCTGATTTTTGCTGGTTCTTAAATTGTTTCCTGTCTCATTTCAAAATGCTGGTATTAAGCACTTTTAATTTGGGATCTGAGTAGTGCCTTCTCATACATTCCTATCATATAAACTGAGACAGGAAACAATTTGGGAGCCAGCAAAGATAGGCTAAACTGGTATGGAATGATTGTAATTTCCAGTATTGTTCCTGCAATAGTTTATACTAATTGATATTTCCAGGTCACATTCAAGAATCTGAATGTTTAGTACATTGTATATGTGCTAAACATACATACATCTCATTTAACTGGATATGAGAATTTACCTTTTTAGTTAAAAGGTACTTTGTGCTACAGGAAATATTTTTCTTTCTAATGGCAAAAATGGCTCGGAGATATTTTTTTAAAAAACAACAACTGGGCACCGCAGTAAGTTACAAATCTCTGATACTTAATGTTTTAGTTCAACTTCTTAATTTGGTTTGGCTGAAAACTTTCACATGTAGCTCAGACACATAAGAATATTTCCTGTATTCAAGAATTAGGGCATAGACAACAGCTGATTGCCCACTGTAAAGAAATATAAAACTCTTCTATTCTCAAAGATTCTTCCACCTATCTTTTGCAATTAAGGGATGCTTGGTACGATAATCAAGGGGGCTTGAAGCCAAGGAGATGTGTACTGTAATGATTATTTTTTGCCTGAGAACTGCTGATTCCCACCTCATTTGCCTCAAGTGAATTTGATCCTTTAGGAGAATTCAATCCCTTCCAGAAAAGTTGAACACTATTCTCTTGAACATTCAGAGTAGTTTCTCTGTCTTGTATGGATTAAACTTCAGTTTGTTGGCCCTGATCCAAGCTATTACTGTACCATAGTCAGATACTGTATTTTCATTAGATTGGTTCAGGCATTTATTTGAATACATGGAGAACTCAAAGGGAGGAGAACTGTCTAAATTATGAGTATGATGATTTTATAATCAAAGTCAACGTGCATAGTGAGCTACTTCAAGTTCTAGGGATTCCCTGCTTGGCCAAATTCCAGAAGCCAACAGACCATTTGGAAAAGCTAAAACAGAGATGGAATTGTAAACAGAAATATATTTTCCGTCTCCATTGTCGACCACAGGACAGCTTGATAAGTTTGATCATCAAGTATTTGATCTGATTCGAGATGAGCTTTCTTTTACCTATGCTTCATTGTTGGCTGATCTATATGCAGAACAAAATGGTCAAAGCCCAATGGGATAAACTACTCAAGGTGATTATGGCAACTGCCTGCCCCACTCACCTTTGAATTATCTGTATTTCATAAAGACCAAGACTTAGAGAACATCTACAATATGAGCTAGAAGCTCTCCATGAGCTTTTTGGAATCCATTAACCTCCAGGGAAGGATCATTCTAATGGTCCCACCCTTCCCACCATTTAGTTGAACTGAATGTCTGCTGGTTCCAATATATGACAGTAAGAGTAAGAGAGAGAGGAGTATATATGCTGTGAAGACCTGCCCTCAGGAAGGAAACCAGTTCTCCTCTGGGAACAAGGAGGCAGGACAACACAGTAGCAGATAAATTCTTCCAAGGAAAGACATGACTTTAAAAACAGTTGTAGTCCAGACTGAATACTTTACTGGGAGTGGCCAACCTGTTTCAATGCTGTCCAGAATTTATAAACCAATTTAGAATTAAGCTGGCATGAACACAGGATAGGAGCAGCTGCAGCAGATTGCCCTTGGGGTACGCAAGGGTGAATTTTAAACAATTTTCTCAAATTCACCATGTCTGGGGGGGGGTTAGACCCTCAGTTTCAAAGGAGGTTTTCCATATGGTGGAGAGGACAGGCAATGCTGAAACCAGAACATTCTAAGTATGATGGGACAAGGGTAGTGATGAGAAACATGAGGCAAGGAGATAGACCTTGATGTGTAGCCAGAAAGTCCTTTCTGGCAAGGATGTACCCAGCAAGTTGCCTTTCACATCAGAGCTTCCCTTCAATGGATCAAACAATTTGATCTGGTTGATAGAAGGAAACCTGTGGTATAGCACAACTACAGCTCCCAACATTCTCAGCAATACTGATGATGAACAGGAATGCTGGGAGTTGTCATTCAGCAGCATGCAGCACATCTTCAAGTTAGTTCAATCAATTACAGGGTTCACATGCTACATTCAATCCTAATGTGGGTTGGAGGCCATAGGATAGGCTCTGCATGTATATAAACCCAATACAAAATCTTCTCACTGTGTACAATTGAAAATTCTGATTCCAAGGGTGGAACGTTTGGATATCTACATCCAAGCCATGCGACGGACCATTTAGCTTCAGGGAGATTGATGTCTATGCACTAGAGTACATGAGCATGGGATCTAAGAATATATTCCAGCATGGGTTTTGCACTGAGCCTTGGGGAAATCTACCTTCCAGGGTGCCAACAGCTCTTTAAAAAAAAAAGGCTGATTACACATTTCATCTGTCTTGAAGTACATGTGAAATGATTTAAATGATTTAATGATTTAATGATTTAAACTCATAACTGCACCATCTTCTTGCCAAACAAATAAATACATTCCAACATTTAAAGACATGATAGATGAATCCACAATGTTGTCCAGACCACAGGTTTCTGAGAGGAAAGCTTTACACTCAGGCCTAAAGCTTTATATCAGTTTGATCTCTATATCCATCCTAATTGTATGCAGTTTGTTCTTCAGATTTCTTAGACTCAGCCAAAACAATTTGCTAGGATTGTAAAAAGAGGAGTAAATAAGCATATAGTAACCATTAATGTTTCTCCAGAGGATGGGTAAACAGCAAGAAGAACTTTTTCTGAAAATGAGCACTGCCTCCTTTAGAACAAGATTTTGCACTGAGCCTCTCATTGTTTCCTTATGTCCATTCACCATTCTTGCATTTTACTACCCAATGCCTTCCCAGTCTTACATTCTGTTTCAAGTCACCCTTGCATTATCATCCTGGACAATCATTCCCTGGAACATTTAGAAACCAAATGTCATCTTTGGTTCTTCTAACAGACAAGGTTTTCTAAAAACGCTCTGGCACAAAAAAAAAAAAAAAATGTTCTGCCAGAGATTTCAGCAGCCTTTCAAAGCCAAACGGAGAGAGGCATAAATTACATGAAATTTATGTAATTTCTCTTGAAAGAATGTCTTCAAAAGCCAGGAATGACCAGCATTTAATAATTGAAAAATGTATTAGGTAATTGTTATTGCAAACTGTTTCATACACAGACACACAAATGCATGCAAAGAGAGAGTTGCATAACCTGCTAGATTTCAAAATGGCATATGTAGGATTTGGCAACATTCATTGCTGGATACACTATTAATAAAATATTAATAAAGCTGTAGTGGATTATGACAATGACCTACAAACCAGTACAGATAATCCTCAACATACGACCACAATTGAACCAAACATTTATTTTGCTAAGCAAGACATTTGTTAACTGAATTTTGCCCCATTTTAGTACCTTTCTTGCTACAGTTGTTAAGTGAACCATTGCATTTGTTAAGTTAGTGACACAGTTGTAAAGTGAATCTGACTTCCCCATTGATTTTGCTTGTCAGAAGGTGGCAAAAGGTGACCCCTGGGACACAGCAACCATCAGAAATGTGAATCAGGTGCCAAAGGTCCAAATTTTGATCACGTGACCATGGGGATGCTGCAACAGTCATAAGTGTGAAAATGCTCATAAGTCACTTTTTTCAGTGCTGTGGTAACTTCGATCGGTCACTAAATGAACTGTTGTAAGCTGAGGACTACCTGTAGGTTCCCATTTTATATGTTTCTGCAACTGAAAGTCCAATCTTATTTATAAAACCTTCATAACTTCACCCATGCTTCCAGGTTTAGAACATGCACAAAGATTAAAAAGAAGAGCCTATAAGATCCTCACAAATAGTTTAAAAGCAACCGAATAAACAAAATTAGAACTGTAGGTGTATCCCATTATACGTATTTCATTCCCATCTGCAAAAAGGTCAACGATACATATTCCTTGAATTATGCTGTTTAGAAATGAGCATACGGAAACAATAAACAGCGAGATCATTAGCAGACACATTTCCATAATGCATGCATGTTTCTCCCCAATTTTCCATGTGGAATGAAGCTAGAATTCAAGTCATGTTCTTGGGATCCAGCTTTTGCCTAATTTTCCATTTCTATACTTGTTGAGAACCGAAAAATTTCAAGAAACACCTCACAGTGATATGGACTCATGAACCAAAAATAGCATAGGATAGACTGTTTAAAATTTCTGAGTGTAACATTTCAATGAAACCAACAGAATTCCTCCGAATGACATTACAGTCAGTCATAGGAATGTGCTATCCACCTATTTCAGAAGTGCTGTCAGCTGCTTCAAATGGCTTATGTAAATAAGATTTTGATAAACTTATTTACACATCTGGAAAAATCATATGCTTAGAGCACTACCAGGGAAGAGATTGATTTTAATGCCTCCCTGTTGTTTTTAAAGAACTCACAGGAACACAGTTTGATTAATGGAATTAGTATAGTTGCCCATCTCACCAAAAGAGATTCTGGGCAGCGCATCGTAACAAGATAAAAACCACAAATATAAAAACAACAATTATTAAAAAAAATATAGAACTCTACATTCAGATATAAATGGCATAAAAAACAAACTTACAAGCCCCTAGGGGAAGAGAGGATATAAATTGCTACATACAGTAGGTAGCTAAACTTGTTTGCTCCCATGTGTTAACATAGCTAAAGAATACATTGGCTTGAAATTGACTTATCCAACCTTCTCTGAATCCTTTTGAACTGGAAAGATTTGAAAAGAATTGTCCATATGCATCCCCTGTGTGGCAGACCCTGACTGATAATCTAATGTAAGAAGAAGAATCTGTAGTCCTGTAATGTTGCTAAACTATAGCTTCCAGCATTGTCCACTTCCAAATTTATATTTATTTTATAAACAAAATTAACAGGCAGAAATAAAAAACAATTTGAGTGCAAATTCATTTTCAATATAATAATATACTGAAAAAAGAAAAAGAAGAGAAAAAAAGGTAGTCAGTATTTTGTTGGGCCCTTATCCAACAAAATGAATTTTAACATTGAGAAAAGCAAAGTTTTCCATCTAGGCAGGAAATATCAAAGGTATAGGTACAGATTTGAGCTGGCTCAAAAACAGTAACTTTGAGAGGGACCTTGGAGTCCTAGTGGATGATCATTTGAATATGAGCCAGCAGTGTGCAGTAGCAGCCAAAAAAGCTAATACAATCCTGGGTTGTATAAACCGAGGCATAGAATCAAGATCACGCGAAGTATTAGTACTGCATTAGTATGCATACAGTATTAGTATGAAGAACAGCTGCAGGACTTGAGTTTGGCTAGTCCACGGGTCGGCAACCCGCGGCTCCGGAGCCGCATGCGGCTCTTTGAGGCATCACCTGCGGCTCCGGAGCCTCCTCCGCCATTTTGGGGAGCGCATGCGTGCATGCGTGGGCGGGTGCGCGGGCGCGGGTGGTGCGCATGGGTGTGCGCATGCGCGAACGGGCGCGCATGCGCGAGCGGGTGCGCGCGCATGCGCGGTGCGCGGGTGCGCGCGCATGCGCGGTGCGCGGGCGGGCACGCATGCGCGGGCGGGTGCGGCTCCCAGGGGTTTTTTTTTTTAGGGAAACGGGTCCGTGCGGCTCGTTCGATGTTTCGGGTGGCCGACCCATGGACTAGTCTAAAGAAAAGAAGAAATAGGGGTGACATGACAGCAGTATTCCAATGTTTGAGGTGCTGCCACAAAGAAGAGAGGGTCACATTATTCTCCAAAGCACCAAAGGGCAGGACAAGAAACAATGGTTGGAAACTAATCAAAGAGAGAAGCAACCTGGAATTAAGGAGAAACTTCCTAACAGTGAGGACAATTAACCAGTGGAACAGCTTGCCTTCAGAAATTGTGGGCGCTCCATCACTGGAGGTTTTTAAGAAGAGAGTAGACAGTCTGAAATGGTATAGATTCGCTTGCTTGAGCAGCAGGCTGGACTAGAAGACCTCCAAGGTCCCTTCCAATTCTATTCTATTCTATTCTATTCTATTCTATTCTATTCTATTCTTTATGAATTCCAGTGAACAATATTAATAAAGAGCAGCTTAGTCTTTTAAAACATTATTAAATCTAGGCTAAATATCAACTATATAGGATAATTTTCTTAGCTGATCCTCATGTCTGATAGAGCCAAAGTTCTTCGTAATGTGTAAAAAATCTCTATTTTCTGAATTTATTAGCAATTACATACTTTCCCCAGTTTGTGTTAACTTGGAACCCAAAGTAAGCCATAAGGAAATATGAACATATGAGTCAAAGAGCACTCAAATTTATTTCAGAGCCAATGCAGAAAGTCTCATGTCCATCTTTTTTTTTTTTTTTTTTGCATTTTCCATGTTGACTTTGATAACTGTCCTCAACAACATCTGGAGGACCACACATGCACCATCACTTTAAAGTATGAGTAGCCTGGGGCTGATTTATTTTTGTTTCGCTCTGGCATCCAGTTTTGCTCAGTTTCTCAGCATCACTTTTAATCCCACACAGTTCCAGACATCTTTCTTAAAGCACCTTTTTATTGTTTGCTCACTGAATATTCCTGTAATCATCATTTTTAAAAATCCTATTTTCAGTTCAATTTCAGTTTTATAAGGGGGTGGGGGTTATGGCCATCATTTTTGGATATGATGAAATTCATTGCATTGCTGTTGTCAGCTGTGACAATACTAGGCTAGATGGTGATTCACCTAAGTTTCGAATTTATTCAAATTGTGAGATAACTTATATCTTAGAATAAAAGTGGGGAGAGTCTTCAAAGTCTTAATCTTTGATACAACAAAAGCTCATATACATGGAAAGCTATTGTGCTAAAGAGAAAGCTAGCAATATTGCAACTGGACACTTTGGGAAGGAAACCCCCCTGAGGTTGGTGTGGCAGGAGTTGGTACATTCCAACGACTCTTTGCCTAACTGCCTTGCTCTGATTGAGGAAGCTGCTTGGATGAGCAGTGAAATCTCTCAAGCTGACAACAATGTGTCCAGTTGCCATGATTCAACCTCCAGATACTTTTGTCTGGAAGACTGAAAGTCTTCATCGACAGAATGCTAGAAACTCTTTTCAATGGCAAAGTTGCACGTCATACAATAGAAGTAGCTGCTATCATTAAGAACCTGTGAAACCAACCGGAATCAAGGAACACAAATCCTGGAAATGAATTTTGAATTTATTTTTTTTAAATTGATATTGATATCTTAAGCTACCCTTTTGCTAAGAAAAAAAACCCCAGCAGATTTCTTATTCCAGGTGTGATGTTCACCTGGGAGATCATCACATAGCAGAATCCCAAACTCCCCAAAATGTTCAGCCAGTGGGATCCCGGATACTGAGGTTTAGCAATATCAAGAGGATCGTTATGTTACTCACGTCAATAATCACTTTAGTTTTCCAAAATAACCACTAAAGTGCAAAGTATATCCATTCCAAGTTTCAGTTTCTGTAGATGAATATACATGGGTGGAGGGAAACCATGGAACATTTTAAAGTGGGCAGGAGAGAAATGCCAGCTCACACAGGGTGCCCACTGATTGGTGGAAAAACAAGTTCTCAAAGTCATGCATAAATAGTTTCTTGGAATTGACTTTCTGAACTTGAGACATTCTGTACTCAGGGCAGCCCCATATTAAATTATCACCTCTAAGGTTTTAACCACATGTATGCCTCAACCTTCCCCTCCTTAACACCCTCTGGATGTGTTGTGATCAATACCTAGAATGCTGAGCTCTGGGAGTCATCTCAAAACATCTGGATAACTCAAGATTGGGAAAATCTGGTATATAGACAGCTCATTCTATGAGATCCTTGTAATAAAACAGCATTCACTCAGTTCACAGACTCCAGCTATGCGTCGTTTAGAAACATGCCCTCCGTTTTCCTTTCTGCTCCACAAGCCAGCCAGCTGTCTTCCCTTATCTGCAAGAATGTCTTTCTGTGATCAATCTAGTCTTGTCCTCAGTGCTTTAAATTTTGTTTTTCTTGTGGCTTTCAAATATAATAAATGCTCATTGAAGTTTATTTTTAGGCCACCGGTTTATTTTCATGTGGCAAATTGAATGCAGCCATATATATAAAACCTCTTCTTTTTCTGTGATGAAGTGCCAGCCGTCCTTCTCTCAACCATTATCTCTCTTTCCCGCCATCCTTAAAGGTTGTTTCATGAAAAGCCCATAAAAATGTCAGCAAGGGGCAAACTGCTATTGCTGTGGCTGCTGCAGCATCAAGGTTTTAATTAACCAACCGGTTGTGAAAGATTCAGCTTTTAGCTGGTACAGTTTTGTAGCCCTTCCATTCTCTTCTCTTGCTGTTGTGTTTATTAAACCCTGTGAGGTATGTAGATCTTTTCACATTGTATGGGAAAGGAAGGAAGGAAGGAAGGAAGGAAGGAAGGAAGGAAGGAAGGAAGGAAGGAAGGAAGGAAGGAAGGAAGGAAGGAAGGAAGGAAGGAAGGAAGGAAGATTACATTTAAAGAAAACTCCATTTTGGTATTATAATATCATCCTTACAATGGGTGACCTTAGAAAAAGAGGTTGAGTTAAATGTCACACTTATTTATCACCTCCTGTTTTGTGCTCTGCTGAATGGGAGAAAAGGAAAAGTAACTTTTGGAAAGTATTTGGAAAACTACTGACCCCAAATTAAAATCTATAGGCTTTCCTCTGTATAAAGCTATTTTTTGGACATGTTCAAATGAGGCTGCAAAAAATTAATAGTCACTAGATGGCAGCAAAGAGTGAAAGTTAATTGTATCTCCTTATTGCCACCTATTGGTCACCCAAATGTTTACAAATCAGACTTGGTAGCTCTAATTTACACTAATATCATAGAAAGACTGGTGAATAGATGAATCTTTTAATTTAATATACAAAAGATCTTGTATTTTTTAATATAAAATTATTTAAAATTTTAAAAATGATTAAAAATTAATACATTAGAATAAGAAGGAAAGAAGGAAAAAGGAAAAAAGGAAGCTAAAGTGCAAAGAGGAAAAAAAGAAAAAATGAAAGAAGAAAAAAGAAAAAATATAAAGAAGTAGCTTCCAATCTTCTTTACAGCAGTTACAAGTGCAAGTGTGGATTTATCTTTTTCTTCTAAAGTTTCATAATGACTCTCTTCTTTCTATAATCTATCCTATCTAATCATCAAATCCATAGATCATAAGTTCATTTTTACAGTTTTAAGGAAAAAGTCCCTTATGGGTTTCCAGTCAGCAATAAATGTAGATACTGTCTTTTCTCTAATCAAATTAGTCAATTTGTCTATCTCAACAAGTTCATTCATCTTCACCAACCATTCCTCTATTTTAAGCATGTATGTATGTAGTGTGTATACATGTATACATGTATGTATGCATGTAAACCATTTTAGCTTTGCCAAACCTTTTCATCTTTATGTGTGCAATAATTTTGCTATGGTTATGATATATATATATACTTTTTCATGACTTTTTCCCCAAATGTTTATCCATCAGTCCCAAGAGGAAAAGCATTGGTTTCAGTTGTATATTAAAACTTGTAATGTTTATTATTCATTCGCATTAAAAAGTTATAACAGACATGTCAAAGATCTTATTAAAAAATTAAGACTGATTGTCACTATTTATGGAGTGGCAAATCGGTGACAGCTTCTCTCATTGTGTGAAATGCTCTTTATCATTTGAAATAAAAGCAGATTTTAACATTTCCCATAAAATGCCCTTTCATTGAAGTAAAATTGTAGATTCTATTTCCGACTCTAGAGCATATCGGGCCGGGGAATTCTGGACATTGAAGTCCACTCATCTTTTTTTTACTGTTTTTATTATTTAATATATAAAATATAAAATAAAAATAAAAATAGGGGATTAAGGGAGGGAAAAGGAAAGGGGAAGAGGAGGTATGAGGTACAAGGGAAAAGAAAAAAAGGGTGTTGACTTCCGACTCTTTTCAGCACAGTACAAAGTAAAAACACTCTAGCCTCAACTTTTTGTTTTTACACATTATCATATAACTAGCCATTTCCATAACAGCAAATCTATCTAATTGACAAAACCAAATTAAAAAAAAAAAAATTTCATCACAAGCACAAAATCCAGAAGTGGTATCCAAATGAAAAACATACTCAAGTATATTCTCCTCTTTAAATGGGATGATCAATTTGACCATTCCTACTTTACCTTGCTGTGAAAATAGTATACAGTATGTTTCTATTTGCCCCTACTAATCTTTGTAAACTATCACCATTTCTATTAACAAAATTAGTTGTATGCTTTCTCAAATTCTTTGAACTTACTGGAAAAAGTACTTTCTTTTTCCACACCCCTTTTTTAAAAAAAAGAAAAATGCTAATACTAGTTTAAAGAAAACTTTGTGTTCTAAAAAGGATGTTTATAAAAGGAAGGGGGGAAAATATATTATTCTATAAGGATAGTTTGGAGGGCGGGAGCTAAATTCAATATTGAAATTGAAAGTCTGTATGTTAAGAAGCTAAGGGGAAAAAAAGTATTAGAAAGTTTTGATTTTAGAAAAGTACTTAAAGAAAGAAGTTCACACATCTTCAAGCTGCCAAGGTTGAGAACACTGATATAGACCAACAAATACTGTTCTTAAAACACGCCATGTCCCACCTAGGTCACAATCCCTCCCCCTCCACACCCAGTTAACTGATTCCCAGCTTTTCTCTCAGATTATCACTCCATTGCCTTCTTTGTTCAGCTCCACATTGTTTCCATATACCTTTCCAAATCTGTCTGCAAGGCTACTAATCAAAAAAGGATGAAGCAAGGAACACTGACTATTTGATGACTTGCCCAGCATATTAAAAATACGAGTTTGACATCTTGCAGCATGTTGAACAGTCCTTTTGCAAATTACAGCATGGCTAAATACAATTAAGCTCATTCTGTCGTACACAATAACTGTTTAACATATGTGGCGGAGTTTGTGCTCAGATCATGACGTTGGACAGTTCTTCCTTTTAAACAGCTGTTAGTTTGTAGTCATATTTAATGTGCTGAGGTCTCATTAGATTTCCTAAGATAAACAGGGATAAAACAGACTTTTATTTTATTAGTACGACAGAGAAACAACCTCCCCTATTCCCAAACAAAGCTACTCCAGGATATTGTCAAGGAAAGGAGTGTTTGAGGAGTAGAACCCATTTTTCTTGTTAGCTAAGAAGAAATCACAGGATAGTTCAATATAGTAGTTTTGCTGACCCATTTGGCTAGATTACTATTACATATTTAGAAATTCCAGCTGGTCCAGATGCAATAATAAGACTCAGTAATGTATTTTGTAGATCATGTGATACCAGTTTCCACATCACAGGTACTGTGAAGATGGGTGGATTCGGGGCCGTATACTATTGATGCATTGACCCTGTGTCTCTATGTGGTCATAGTATAGACACTGAGCAACTCAATCCATCCTCTTCTAACTTTATACCATAATAATTGCAACACTGCAATTCCATGTGGCTTAGAGGAAGACCAGGTTCCTATATGTAGAAACTCCTGTCAGTCCCCACCTCCTAGATTCTTACATCTACCATTTCCTCACAGCTGATATAAAACCCTTATATCCTTCACCATTAAGGGCAGATTTACAGCTGGTAGCAGCTTTTTTAAAAAACAACAACAAAAACAACCTTTTGCTTCATGCAAATAAATACAGCAGAGGCAATAACTGGGTCAGGAGAAAGGTGTTACACACTGTATCTTTGTTGGCCACTGGAAAGAATTCTGGTTGGCTCAGCCTCAGTTTGCTTATGTTGAGATTGGCCTTCTAAAGTGAGGACATTGTTTGGATGCATGAAAGTACCCTTCAACTCTCAGAATATTAAGCTAGGACAATGGTAGCTGAGGAATTCTTTTTTTTTTTTTAAATATATTTTATTAGATTTTATAGGGGTACAGGGATTACATTAAGGTGCTTAGGAACCACCATGGAGGTGGGTATATTAAACATCCAAAAAAAGAAGGACAATAACTCAAATCAAATCTTTTAAACTTCCCTCTCTAATTCCCTCATTTAATCTTACTTATTCAAATTAATAAATTCTATATAAGTTTCAAACGATCCTATCAAATATCAGTTACATTTCAATTCTAAAAATCCAAATCCTGTTTTTAAGCTTTACTAACTTACAATTACTATATTTCAATTAGCCTTAAATAGACATATTATTAACACTTCGGGTGCCCTTTTTTTTTTTTACATAATTATATCTGGTATATTGTTCTCGCAACAACATTCCCATATCTTCTTCATTGATACCATTTTTTTCTCTTATCACCCATCCCTCTTATTCTCCTTTTATTTCCAAATAATTCTCTTAAAATAAAAATATCAGGCCAACAAATAAATTTCTATCTAATTTAAATATATATTCTATCAATGCCTCTATATCTATAAAAATCTTTTTAAACCAGTAGATAAAGTTTACTTCTCCAATACATATCATATCTAAAACAAAGTAATATTACAAAGGGTATCCTCTTAAAAATTTCACGTGTTCCATTAGTTGTTAAGTCAGTCAAGAAATCAAAGCCTTTTTAATCCCATTAAATAAGACTTTAAAATACATTTTTAAATCTAACTCTGGGCTTCTTTCTATGCCATAGTGGTTTCCATAGTAAGGTTCCTACATAATCAAACCACAATATTAAAAGGTCCATATTCTTTAACGCTTCAAATTGGTCAAAGTTCTCTTTCCTTTCTTCTAATAGCCTTTGGATGGTAAAAGCTGTTTTATTCCATGTTATATTTGCCAATTGTTTATCCACCTTTTCTCGATTTTCAATAAGTTGTATCTGAGTGTCAGTCTCTGTTGGTATTGATGCTTCAGACATCTCTGTTGAAGTTGTTGTATAGTCATCAGACTTCTCGATAGGTTGTGTTGGAAGTTGAATAAAATTAGTTTGTTTTGTGGTTTCCACGGTTTCTCTCAGTGTAGGGAAAAGGGATTGAAAATAGGAACTCACATCCTCTGCAGCTTCTAAAATTGTTTCCAATATAAGTTCATAGTCCAGTTGTGTATTAAGTTCCATATCGATAGTAATAAGGCTTTTTAATCTTTAAAGAAGGCTCTACTTCATAAGAATCAAGCAAGCATTCACCTTCAATTTTCAATAGGCCAGCTGCATCCGTTATCTTGTGGTTATCACCCTTTGAAAGTCATAGCCATTCCCAGCCATAAAGAAATATAATTGCAGTACCACTTTTCGACACAAGATGTCCTCAGCAAACCAAAAAATCTTTTTTTTTTCCTTTCCAAATAATAGATTTTTTATTTTTCGTGTTGAAAAAGATGAAGAAAGGGCTCAAAATAATAAATGCGTAGTTGTAACAATAATAGTCAAGAATAAAATGTTTTCAGGTCCCCTCAGTATTCCAAAATTTAAATAGTCCATCAAAATTGACTGGTTTTTATTTATATTTTTTTTTTTCCAAAGCTGTTTTTCCCCATTGCCCAAACACTGCTTCTTCACGACAGGGAAATAGTTCAAAGAAAGCTTTTAACAGGAAAGTAGTTAGGGAAAAAAAAAGGGGGTAGGAAAGGTCTCACCCGGATTCTCCACGGGGGTTCTTTCGCTTAGATGTTCTTCTGGCTTTCAGCTGGTGCGACGAAGTGATCGTCCATTTTATTGGGCGATCTTTTCCTCCAGTGGCCCTAAGGAGATAGCTCGAACTGGGGAGAGCCGCCGCTCTTCCCCAGTCGAGCAGGAGCCTCCTCTAACGGTGGTCGCCTCTACAGGGCGACTTTCGACCCGATTAAGGGTCTACCGGCGGAGGGAAAGCAGCCGGCAGGAGAGAGAGATCTCTCCGTACGACTGCTGGTGTCGCGATCCGGAACCGGAAGCCGGTAGCTGAGGAATTCTGTGGGTTGAAGACTACACACCTGGAGATTGCCCTGGCTAAGGAAGATTGCATTACATCAACTACTCTGGCTTCTGTTTCCAGACACAATTCAAGGCATTGACTTTCACCTAAAAGTCATTATGGATTGAGACCAGAATATTTAAAAGACCACCTTCTTCCTCCAGAATCTGCCTATCACTGAGCAGTACAACTGAGCATAGAAGGGAATGATAATCTGCTCATAGTCAATTACAAAACCAATGGAGACATCAATTTTTTAAAATACAGAACCTGAATGTGGAGAGTAAATGTCAGTTAAATTGAAAAGTAGAAAGCTATTTAGATACTAAATTCCCTGAATGCCATTATCCTACTATTTCCCAATGAAATAGTCATTATTTGTTTACTATTTGTAGCCTAATTATATATGTTTAGATGTGTTTAAAGTATTGGATATCTTACTTAAGAGAGGAGTTCAGAAATGAGATAGGATAGGATAGGATAGGATAAGGTAGGGTAGGGTAGGGTAGGGTAGGGTAGGGTAGGGTAGAGTAGGGTAGGTTCGGGTAGGTTCGGGTAGGTAGGATAGGGCAGGGCAAGGCAGGGCAGGAAGGCAACTCGAAGCTGCAAAAGGAACATGAAACTTAAAAAGCATGAATACAGGAAACCTCAACATAATGAAAAATAAAATGAAATTACCATAAATTGACATATAATGCATGAGCAAATTGAAATGGATTGGGATTGGACCCTTTCAGTCAGAATATCATATTTTTAATGTTTAGGACATGAAAAGCAAAGTAGAAAACAGTGTTCCTTTTTTTTTGTTAGGAAGGGTATAGCAAGATCTACTGCTTGTGACTGGAAACTGGAATGCCAATGTTGGAAATATTAAGGAGGAAAATGAAATTGGATTGGATGGCTTAGGAAATGAAATTAAGAGGAGAATGACTTATCAATTTCTGCTACTCAAAATATGTTTTCATAGCTAATACGGTCTCCAAACAACCAAAGGAACTTTGGTTGTATACATGGACATCACCAGATGGAGTACATAGAAATCACATTGACCATATTATTGCCAAAAGGAGCAAATTATAACATCAAAGACATGGCCAGATGCTGAGAGTGGAACAGATCATGAACTGCTCATGTGTAAGTTCCAAATTGTGCTAAAGAAGAACACTAACCAGATTCCACAATATGATCTTGAGCATATACCAACCATTTCCAAGGAGAACATCAGGAATTGCCTTGAGGTCCTGAACCTTATTGATGGAGAACCAGAGGAACTGTGGGATGACCTTAAAGAAATTGTTAAAGATGAATGTGAAAAGAGCTTGCTAAAAATGAAGAAAGAGAAGAAAGCAAACTGGATGTCAGAACATATCATGGAAATTTGCAAGAAAAGAAGTGAAGCCAAAGCCAAGCAAGACAAAAATCTCAGAAAAGAATTTAATAAAGTTTCAGAGAATTGTTAAAGAGACAAGAAGCAGTATTCTGACAACATAAGTAAAGATGGAAGATGGAAACTGGAAACTGGACACGGAAAAACTAGAAAAGTTCTCAAAAACATGTCTAAGGAGAAACTCAAATTGCTATGCTAAAGGATGCCAGTGGACAGATAGTAACTCATTCAAAGGCCAAAGAAGGATGGAAGGAATAAACTGAAATACTGTGCAGCAGAGATGTCGACATCCAAGGTACCTTAAAAGATATTGCCTACTTACAAGAACCTCTAGTATTACAAGTTGAAGTTAGGTCTGCACTCTGGAAAGAGTATCACTTATCTTTGCTGCCTTGAGTTATGTATATTAAAAAAAGCAGGAAAAAAATCGTATAAAAATTCATTTTTCCCCCTACCTCTCACAGATAATTCCCACTATTCCTTACTATACATTTATGTCAGTCAATGTGACATGTCAGCAATATTTGCAGATCTGGTGGAAAACGGTTTGAGCTTGCATGACACTTTCCAGCTGCGTTAACTGATTTGATCATTCAAATAAATGGAAGGAAAGTTTCCTATTACCCATGCCTTTAACCTGTGTCTCTCCCTGCACTGGAGGGTCAAAGGGCATCGATGAACAAAGCAGAAGACTGTCGTGAGAGAGTAAACTTCCCAAAATTTGGCTAGGACTCTTATATAAAATTACTTTAGAATGTTTATGGGAGGAAAAGTTTTTTTCCTTCCCCCATGTTCCCCATACATCTCTCAGGAGGGCCTCTCAACCTTTCTGAGAGGCTTTTTGAAGTTTGTGGTAGGAAGGAGGGGTGGGAAATTTTCCATCCTCTAAGCTCTTAATTTAATTTCTCATAGGGTCCAAGCTAGGGATGACTGGTATATCCATTCCGGCTTCCTTCTGTTTCCCATTTTTACAAATTGGTGAGATTCAATTTATCCAACTTACACATACAAAAAACAACAACCCAAAAACCCACTTCAGACTGAATTTTGTATGTATACCTCTAACCATAGGCATTTGCTTAGAAATTTGCCTACCTTATTTTTATTTTTTATTTATTTTATTTTTTTGCAGTTTTTCTTAATACAATGCATGAAATGTTTTTGAATGGTCTTCTCTCTGGTGAGCATCTTTTTCAAAATATCAGGGAACTGCCTTGCAAAGGTGAAAGTCCAGATTTTGAATAATCGTTTCAGTGTGTAAGTTGGTTTGCAAATCTGAACTTTGATACATTAGCTTTCTTCTCCATCCTTAATCCAAGCCAAGCAACCCACTCTCTGCCTTTACATAAGGATGCACTTATAGACCAAAAACCTGCTTATATCTCGATGGTACACAGGCTCCCTATACCTAGTATATACTAACTGGTAGCAATATATTAGGTGTAAGGGTAGATGGGAAAGACCTTGGGAGATAACAGAATAATGAAGTTGAAAAGATGCTGCCAAGGGAACAGTTAGATAAGAGACAACATAGCCCACTGCTGGTTAGTAGGTGAGGCAAGAGACTCAGAAGGAATCCTCTCTAGTTTCTCAGGCTGTAAAGGACCCTGTACTTTCAGGCTTGCAAGATTCTGTTAATATAGTTTTACAATTAGCTTATCCGGTTATATTTCCTATCTAGACTACCTGGTAAGGCTGATATCGAGATTGCCGCCCTCCTCAACATCACTTACATCTTTCTTGATATAATGTGTCTTCTATGTACTACTTTTTGGTTTGGGCATCTTTCAGAATAGTACAGAAGAAGGAACTAGAAATTGCAAATAGGAACTATCACTCCCTATCCTATTCTTCTAACAGAAAGCTTCACGAATTTGTTCCTTTACATTTGCAAGAAGGGAAGTCTGGATCCAACTTGTTTTCAAATTCCTCCTCTAAGGAAGTTTACCAAATTCTGTGATTACCAAGAAGATTCTCCTGCAAGTCAGATGATGTATAGTTGGGGTGCCTGGTAAAAATCTTCCACACTTTATACATGTAGACCTCCTCAGACTCAAAGTAATACGTATGGAGCTGATCTTCCATGGCATATGTGCCAGAAACAACAAACTGCATTAAATCAAACCCAATAAAATGTAACAGGAGTAGAAAGGGATATTTTCCAAAAATCAAATGTTATATTTCTTCTGTAATATTGCTGAAAGCCGAAACATTACCATGTAAAATGCAAGCAGTTTTGATGGCTTCTCTACTTTTTCAGTACAGTCGATCTGAATTTCATTATCTTGCTAACTTTAGATCATGAATAGATGAGGAAGGATTCCTTTTCACATCCTTATACTAACTACAGGAAGTATACTTATAATCATGAAAATTGATGAGAACCCACTGAATATCTTTCATCCACAACATGAAGTTTTATTAGTTTCTTCTTCAGCACTTTCCCCCATTTATGTTTCAGACATAAAAATATGCAGAAATAATTCACTCTGAGAATCAAGGTGGCCAGAGAGACTGATGAAGCCCAATCTGCTGGAAGCATTGTGTTGTTTCTAGAGCATGCAATGTTTTATTTCATTCATGTCCTCTTGGGTAGAAATACAGGAAGAGTTATTCCGGCACACACAGCTGTGTTAATCAAACATTCATCTCCACCTAACACATTATATATTGGACATTTTGAAGGCTTTTCTTTACTGTTATTTTATTATGTATTTGTTCAGTTCCAGTTCACGTTCCATGTTTTTTCCACATATGTTTGATTCTTTCCCTGCCCAGATTGCTTTTTAAATTTATTTCCCATACATTCACAGGGTAAAATTAACATAAGAGGTGCCATCTGTGCCTGGATGGCATTTGCTGTCACAACGGTTGACATGTAAAGGGAATTTTGTATTTTGCTTGGATACCACTGGTGCTTTCTTTGGAAGAGGTATTTTGAGCTGATCTGCAAAAATGGAGTAAAATCCATAGGTCATAGCAATTAATGCATTATTTACATTATTAAACTGCAAATATATAGATTCTGTAACTTTAAGAACCTTGGCCAGAATAACCCATCTCCTGTAGATTAGATGCTTTGAAATACTACCACAAACTTCTGAAACTCTTCCGTATGCCACTGGGCCTGCAGTTGTTTGCCAATGAAAATACCTCAAGCCAATATGTTAGGACATTGATGTTTCTTTTGCCTTCTCTGATAGCCAAGCACTGAAAGTGTTCACACTAAACTCTGCTGGCTCTGAACTCATGCAGAACCCCCACTGGGATGATGTAACAGGATCTACTGCTCAAGAAAGTAAGGGTGGTCTTGGTTCCTTGCCTTCCAATGCCACATTCCATTTGGCATTTGTACACCGAGAACTGATGTCGACTAATCTGAGAAAAAGAAGGTTCATAAATGGGTAGTAGAGCATTTCTTTTGCAGACCAAGATCCCAAGTTCAATTCCTGGCATCTCCATGGAGGATGGCAAAAATTCGTGTTTGAAACCCCAGCGTATAGTTATCTTGCCAATGAGTATTTTTTTTCTTTTGCCAAATAGGTAGACCGCAACAAGCAATGCATCCACAATCTGGCTAACTCTACCCCTAAATTCCTTCTCTAAAAAATAAAGGTAAATGTGCACCTGTCCAAAATCATTTGGATGAGCTGAGATGATCTCAAGGGAGATACTGTGGAAGGAAGCAATGTGATGGAAAAAATGCTGATTCAGTTGAGTTCAACTCCCATCTGAGGCCTTTTCTTGCACAATAGCTATGTGCCACATTTAAGATGATGGATCTAATAGAATTATGTGAGTGTTTTGTACATGATACTTAAAATTACAAATTCTGATTTTCTGCATTTGTAATGCCAGTAAAATACGTGTTAGGATACACAGACAATTAAAAATATCTCTCTTCTGCTTTTTGTCCAGCATTAAGAGGGGTTCATACATATACATATACATAGAAGTAGCGCTAAAGAGCAGCTTCATATATATTTTTAGACTCGTAAGAAAATTCCTGGTGCCTCTCTATTTTTGATAATGGTAACCCTGAAAACTTGGGAACAAAGATTTCAGCAGCCCTGTTTAACCTAGGGAATAATATAGGGAAACCGGGGTAAGCGCTTGAAAAATTGCAGCATCCCCAGTCACATGATCAACATTCAGGTGCTTGATAATTGGTGCCTAGGTACAAAGGTTGCAGTGTCCCAGAGTCATGTGATGGCCATTTGCAAACCAGCTTCCGACAAGCAAAGTCAATGGGGAAAGCCAGATTTGCTTAACAAGTGTGTGATTCACTTATCTGCAGTAATTCGCTTAACAACCATGGCAAAAAGGGTCATAAAATCAGGCATGACTCACTTAACAATTGCTTTGTTTAATAACAGATATTCTGGTCCCAATTTTGGTCTTAAGTCAAGGACTACCTGTATATGACACTATCTCTGGTGCTAGGGAATATAAATAAGCCCGGTTCCTATACTTGGGCAGCCTGGCTGGCCATTTACTGTAATACCCTTCTAAGAAAGTGGGAAGATGGTAAATAATGCTGACTTAATACATAAATGCGTGATATTGTGTGGCAAATGCTCTTACTGTATTAGAGGCAATCATAAATAGAAACCCAAACTAGGATGCTGGAGATTGCCATATGCCTATCCAGGGATCTAGGAAGAATACCAAGGTAGGGAACTATTTCAGTTCAGGATTAGAAATGAGAGGAGGCAGCGTCCTGAGACTCAGAGGAACACTGGGGCTCCCAGGGCATTAAAGTGCTGTTTTACACTGTAAATGGGCTGGAATGGGAGTCTACTTTTAACCTTCCAAAAAATGCTCAAGACCCGGCTTTTCCCTCCAAGTGCTGGGATAGGGTGAGATTGGTAAAATGAACTTGTTGCAGGCTACATGGCAAAGCTTAACTGTGGTGAAAAGTCTATTGGTTTTAATATTTTTGGTTTTAATATTTTAATTATAGATAGATGGTATCTTATTTTTGGGTTGTAAGCCACTCAATTTGGTGCAAGATGGTGCAAGATACATAAATGTTTCGAATGGATGGATGAGATGACAGTCAGACACAGAACACCCAAGTCTTTTACCTTGTTGCTACTGTAAAACAAAGACAGAAAAGTTGTGAAGGAATAGAGTGAGGATTGCGCATGCGCATACGAAGCTGCCCCCAAGTGCAACCTATGCCCTGAATACCGGAATTAAGCGAACTCCACGTTAACTTCCAATGGCCTCCCCTGCTCGGGGGAGGGGGGCGGAACCTTTAAAACGATTCGAGTCTCAACGCCCCGTTACGTCTCAGCCGGGCGGAAGAGTCACGGGTGCCGAGCGTGCATCTCGCTACTGTTTTTAACTTCCGCCCGGCCGAGCGTGTGAGGACCAGGAGCTGCTGCGCTTCTCCCTGCCTGAGAGATGCTGGGAGCCGGTCGAGAGCCGCTGAATGGGGAAGGTACGTGCTTGGCCAAGGATTGCCTCGTTGGTTTTTCCGCCCTTCTCCGGTGCTCCTCTTCTCCAGCCCCTGATATTAATCGCTCCCGTTTCCCACCTTCTTTTTCCAAGCCATCACACTTTGCTTGTTTTCTGGACAGACATCAAACGGTCATAATTGCACTGAGCCTATGCTAATAATTGAACTTTATAGTTGAAATAACGAGGCTGATGGAGCAACTAAAGCGAGGCAATCTGGTGCGGAAAAGAAGAGTAACAAAGGAATGTTCCTGCTCAGTGTCGTGTTTGCACTAAATGCAATATTTCCGTCTGTTTCACACACAAAACAAACAAACCCTGCGGCCCTGCACTTTTGGACTAGCTGCTGCTTTGTTTTGGCTATTGTTCCCATGATAATTAGCCTAACCCTAACTATTGGCCACGAGGTGGGCATAGTCCCGCGGGGGGGGGGCGCCTGGTTGCCTCCCTTGGTTTTTTATATGTTATGACTCAGGCAAAAAAACACTACAGAAGACATTCCCTCCCCCCCCCCCCCCAATCCTGTTCTCTAACAGGAAAGAGGGAAAATCATTACTGCTTTCTGGACTGTTCTTTCAACTGTTAATAAATAATTTGCAGAGAAGCAACAGTAGTCTTATGATGTTGATTTTTGGAATGTAACCTCTCCTGGGTACAGTAAAATAATGTGGTTACAAATATTATGTAAGAATAAACTATACCACACTTTGGATCTACATGGTTGCATCATGCAATTTCTCTGAAGAGAAATTTTGTACCTTGTTCCTTAAGGATGGTGCTGGAAATAATTTCCTGTTTGATTTCTCCTGTGGCAGGGATAAGGTTCACTATTGCATATGCAGCAAACTATACTCAGTGTCAAATGGTGCCATGATATTTTCTGATTTTTATTAGCAAAAGGCATTAACTGATGAAGACTGATAAGAACATCAGAAATCTAAGGTAGTCCTCGACCTACGACCACAATTGAGCCCAAAATTTCTGTTGTTAAGTGAGACATTTGTTAAGTGAGTTTTGCCTCATTTTACGATCTTTCTTGCCACAGTTGTTAAGTGAATCACTGCAGTTGTTAAGTTAGTAACCCCGGTTGTTTAGTGAATCTGGTTTCCCATTGACTTTGGTTGTCAGAAGGTGGCAAAAGGTGATCACATAACCCTGGGATACAGCAGCCATCATAAATATGAACCAGTTGCCAAGCATCTGAATTTTAATCACATGACCATGGGGATGCTGCAAAGGTCATAACTGTGAAATTGATGTCACTTTTTTCAGTGCCGTTGTAACTAAATGAACTGTTGTAAGTCATTTAGTCTTAAGGAATACCCCCCTATTTTCAAGGGGTGGGGGGAGCACTCCTCCAAATCAATACCATACAATATTAGCTCCAGAGTGCATTAGGGAGCAAATGGAGTGGATTCCCTCCAGGCCTGATTTAATCCCATTAATTGAAGTAATTTTTTTAATAAAAAAAAGTTGGCACTGAAGAGTTTGAATTTGGTAAATTAAATCTGAGAATTTATTTTCCTTGACACAGTTTAAAATAAGTTTGATTTTTTTCATTACATTCATTTGTTTTCATTAAGCAGCTTTTCAAGAAACTAATGTACTAGGAATAAAAGCCTTGAATTGCTACCCTGCTCATTGATTTTTTTTCAATCCACATGCAACAAACATCAGGCCCTTGATCAGTGGTGGGATTCAGCCGGTTCACACCACTTCAGCAGAACCAGTAGCTAATTTTTTGTTGCCCAGGCCCAGAATGGACTTCCAGAAGTGGCATCCACACAGAGAACTGGTTGTTCACATATTTGAATCCCACCACTGCCCTTGATGTAATTAGCTTTAGTGAACATTCTGTGCTTGTGATATTGTAAATTACCAGTCGTAATTCTGATAAGATTCAGTGCCTCTTCTGCAAGTATTTAATAACATAGGAAGCTGCTGTTAACCATACTTGTTCACTACATGAAAACTTCTGAAACCATCATGTAGGAGTTGACAAAACTCCTGTATCTTGTTTGGCCAGAAAATTGCTGGCATTTCTTTATAAAGCCAAACAAGTATGGAATGATTATTCATAGCTAACTAGTTACTTTTAAACTCTCTTTATTTTCTCTTCAGCAACAAGCATGAAATCAGATTCCAAAGAGCAAGATTTGATACATGAAGAGTTCACTTACATTTCTGGAGCCCTTACACAGATTCTAAAGTGTGGCCCTTGGGAAGATCTCTGGAATGATAAAAGTGCACCCAGACTTCTATTTCTAGTTATCCCTGGTAAGTTTCACATGGTGATGGTTTGATACGTACGTTTTCTTGATCAATCGGTTCTAGAAAATGGAAAGGGGAAGGCTTGAATATAATTCCATAGAACAAATTAATAAAGGCTTGTTTTCTGAAAGGGCAGAGAGGATATGGCAATAAGGGATTGAGATACTAGTTGAAAAAAAATCCTAAGAGACATTTTCTGATTTATCCCCTTGGGGAGATGGTGGAGCTAGTATGAGGGTTGTTTTTATTGAAATCCTAGTTGTTCAGTTATGGGAGGAAAAAAATATTAAGTGACAATTCTGCAGAATAAGAGAAGCCTAGTGATAATCAAGTCATCCTTTTTTAAAAAGGGAAATAGCAGACAAATGAGACTGGAGGGTGGAAATATTTATTATAGTATTGGAATAAGTTTTTCAGTGCCTCACAAGGCTAAAAGTTTATCTTTTTCTTCCTGCCGGAAGTGTTCGTGATTATTATCAGATACTGGTTTTGGAATAGAATAGCTTCTTTGGATTTTGGTGCTTGAATATTGTGGCCACTGGTGGACAGATATTGCCTAGATTTCTAGTTTCCTCATTTTAAAAAAGGTAAACCTGTTTTCTCAAGTTTAAGCACCTCTGTATTGATGAGTGAGCTATTCAGACTAAAGGGTTACTAAGGCTATAAAAATGGATATCATGATATGAACCAAGCAGGCACAAAACATGTACTTCTGGTAACAAACATGTTGCTTCAGGAAGATTATGCAATATACACTTCACACAACATAAATCTTCAACTTATGATCAGTCACTGTTCAAAGTTACAGTGGATCTCCCAGAAGTACTTAGAACCTGTATGTGGAGTTACAACAGTTGCATCATATAATTATATTTGCATCATGTAATTATATTTTGGAGGCTTGGCAGTTGGCTCACTTTTGTGTCCGTTTGCAGTGTCCCATGGTCACATGACCACAATTTGTGACGTTTTTGCCAGTTTCTGGTGTTTACTTCTGGTTTCCAGCAAAACCTGCCCATTGGGGAAATAGATTCATTTAACGACCACCTTATTCATTTAATGACCATAGCATTTGCTTAACCATTGTCATAAAAAGTGGTTGCAACTTAAATTTGGTTAGGTAATGCCTTGACTTACATCCACAAAGATTTATAACCTAATTCCAGGCTCAATTGTGATAGTAAGTCAAAGGATGACCTATAAATGAAAGTAAAGTGAGTTCTAAATCTTCACCATATATGTTCATTTCTCCCCATCGACACTGCAAAAGACCAAAGAGAATGAGGAAGCAGTAGTTAAGATTGTAGGAAGAGCAAGGTTCAAGTCCATCCTCAGCCATAGAACTTCACTGGGTGACTTTGAGCCAGTCTTTCTCACTCAACCCAACAGACATCCCAGGGTTGCTGTTTTGAGAAAGAACAAGGAGGAGGAAACGCCATACATACCACTTTCTGCTCCAAAATGAAAGGGAGAATAGAATTTTAAATAAATACATTCATTTATTCCCAACCACTGTATTACTGATTTCTGTAGAATGCTCACTAATGTCTCTGAAAGGAACATGAGGTCTGTAGTTCAGCAGTAGAATCCCAATCAAGTCCAGGTTTTATTTCTCTGGGTTCTCCCAAATAAAGCTGGGAAGCACTCCAATGGTTCAGTGATCTAACTTGTTATAGGGCAGTTTCCAAAATTTGTACTTGAGAACGTGGGAAGATTTGTGAGAAATCATGTGAAATTATCAAGTTAATGAAAATGATGTCTGTTGCCCGAAAAAAATGTAATACTTTATTAAGTCTCTTAGGTTGCATGCAACAAAATATGCACAAAAGAAAAAAATATCCAGATATATTGTAATGATGGGCACTGCATGTACAAATTGTAGCCACATTCTACATGGCACCCTTCCCTCCCTAATTTCTCTGGATTACAGTAATACATGGCTACAATATGTGCCAAACTAAAATGCCACTTTTGGAAATGGAAGCTGAGTTGTGCTCAGCTGGAGATGCTGTTTGTTCTGGAAAGAGTTGTATGATCTTTGAACAATCACATTTGCACTTGGGAGTTTTTGGCGTTCTATCTGACATTTCAAAGGAAAGGTGTCTGGTCCTTTCTCCTATATATGTGTGTTAATTGGCTTTATTTGGATGTGATGAGAAGAAGACTAGCATTTCCTAAGCTTGCATATTCTCATGTTTTCCTTTAGCATAACAACAAGGAGTTCTAAAGCTCTCTTTTGCATTTTGGTTTGCTGTGTTGTCACACTTCACTTAAATGAAATTTGAAGCATTTGATCTTAGAAATGATGGAAGTAGAGTGCTGATGATGTTGCCAAGTTTGGTAATGAAATGTCTGCAAGAAAACAACCAAGCTCAAAAAGCACCAAGCATCCCACAGTTTAACCCTGAGCTATAAGTATTCTCTTCTATCATATCACAGTATCATTTTATAGTCAATGACTTATGAAGAAATCAAAAATACAGTGAAGTGGCTAGAAGCTTAAAGCTTTTGTACTGATTTGCCTTATTTTGTTTAAAGATTGCAATGGAATCTCTCTTAATGTTGGGATCAGATATATTTGTTCAAAGCAGTTCTTGTTTTGCAGATAATGTAGGCGGCACTCGGAGCCCTCTCTGTGGGCACGCGTGCTGCCAGCAGCTTGCGCAGGTCCATTAGGCTGCTGCTACCACCCAGGGCGGCAGCCGCACCCAGCACAAAGGAGGCGAAGCGGCCAGCTAGTGAGCTCAAGTAGAGGTGGTAGAGCATGCCCACAGCCAGCAAGCCAAAGGCCACCCCGAGCAGGGAAAGCCGGATCCCCATCAGCGCCATGGCCCCCCAGTCCCAGCTAAGATTGCGTGCCTCCCCCCATCTATGCTGGGCCTCCTGCCCACCGCCCCACCTGCCAGAGACCCCCTGGATCTCCCCCAACCCTGCCCGGCCCCCACAGGCGTCCCCATGAACAGCATCGAGGTGGCCACACCCACCCAGTGGGCCACACCCCCATGCCCCCCCTGAGGGCACCACAATGCCCTGGCACTTTGCGATAAATAAGTGGGTTTTGGGTTGTGGTTTGGGCACTCGGCCTCTAAAAGGTTCGCCATCACTGATGTAGCCTATTCTACATTATGTCAGACTGTTAGGAACTGCTAAATAGGCATTTATTACAAACCAAATAAAATTTAATAATGCCTAAGACAATTGTGCTTTCTAACTATAATGTAGAAAGAAGTATGCCAGAAGATGGTGCTGTTTTAAAGATAAGTACAAGGTTTTTTTTTACTATTTTTTGGAATGGAGAACTTGATTTTTCAATAATGTTGGAGGTTCCAAAGAGCTGGTCTCACTGCATTCTTCCAGATATTTAAGTTGCCATGTATATGATATACTTCTTCACAGTCAAAGAGTATTTGATGTGTCTGAAGCTAGTTTCTGGGTCATTGGTTCTTTCCCATGATTAGATTTTTCTCAACAGTAATCCCAGTGACAAAAGACTGAAGACTGCCGCTTCCAAAATTGATTTAGTGGTCTGCTCTTCAAACCATTGCATCTGGGTGTGGAATTATTTCATTATCCCTAACAATACACAATGCTAAAACAATAATGAGAAAAGTTCAGAAGTCTCTACATATTCTACATTAAGTCAAACTATTAGGACATTGGCACCAAACTAATGAAAGGATCCATGCAGTGATTTTTCTCAGAGTTCAATGGAATAGGTAGAACAACAATGTTGTATGGAGCATTTTGGGGCAGCCTCTCTACCTCTTCTCCTACATTGTGTGTCCCTTTAGGTTAGCTTGGGCTCTTTCTATTCCTAAAGATGGAAGATAAATGAATATGTTTATATGAGAGAAGAATGTAAGGTGCATTGGGTGGTTATAAAGAATGCTGAGATTATGCATGTTGTTTATTTTGAACAGGGTAACAAATGCAAATAACAATTGGTTGCCAAGGTTCTATTTTTAAAAGATTTACACAGGGCCAAAATACTTCCTCCTGCTCTTATCGGATTTTTGGATGGGATTATGAAATAGTGAGAATTCCCACTGTTCACAGAGCTTTGAATGTATCCTTGGATTTTAATCTTGCTGAACCAGACTTTGTGATAGGTTCATTTGTTCAGCATGCTACCAAAGACCAAGGATAATTCACATTTTGTGGCAGAAACACTGGAAAAGTGTTTGTCTTGCTTAAAAGAACAAAGACTGATAATTTAATAAGCATTGTAAAGTACTGAGTGCTCTTTTTGACAGCATACATTAAAAAAGTGTATTCACATTTGTGGCTCTTGTTTCTATCCCTTCAAAGTATTTTTCAGTGTCAGTAGCTATTGTAGTAAGTGATCTATATGATTATCTTTTGTAGTTGTTCTTTTCCTCCTCTTACACTTGCCTTATTTTGTCTGCGATCTTTTCTATTTCCTTTCCAAAAAAAATACCGCAGGTAGTGACATAATTTATCAGAAGGTAGAAATCTTCCCTGTCAGGAAAAAAGAGAGATTAATACAGGTATTAAAATCTACACTGAGTGATTGGCTACAAAGTTTAACAAAAGTTGTATAAATCTTACTTTCACTGTTCATCTGATGATGGGAATGAGACACAATATTCCATACTCCCCAGTGGAATGAATAGGGATGAATGAAAATCTGTGAAGAAGTTACAGCATAAAATCTCTGTTTTACCTTTGGTGGCTCTTCCGAAGAAATTTTTTTTTTAAAAAAAAGACAATGTGTTATTCAAAGAGCATTTACTACAGCTCAGGTCTTTTAAATAAATTCTTCTCTTTCATATTATGGGAAAATGCATGCACACTATGTGAATTACAAAAATAATATTTTTTCTAAACACATTTTGATTAATGAATAGATTCACAGTGACAAAACACCCAAAATAAATAAACTGTTCTAATTTGGGAGGAACAGGAACTAAACATTCCAGGAATTTGAAAAATGTGGATAATATACTATATTTGAAGACTACATTGCTAGATAAGTTTCTATCGCAAAGCAATGCAATGGAGGAATTAAGTTCTAATTTTTCCCCCCTGAAAACTCATCCATGTGGGTTAAATCTTTAGAATAGAATAGAATAGAATAGAATAGAATAGAATAGAATAGAATAGAATAGAATAGAATAGAATAGAATAGAATAGAATAGAATAGAATCTTTATTGTCACTTTGAATGTACACTAATAGGCATACATTAAAATGAAATTTCGTTGCATTCAGCTCTCAAAGGGTCACCACCTCCGATATACACTACATAAATATGACAAAAATAAATAAATACAGAATTATGCATATACCCTCATATATTATATGACACAAAGAAACAACAGGGTTATGTATACATGTGAATGGCGAATCTTGCGAGTTTACCAGATGGCATAGGGATGGCATAGGGAACAAAGCTATTACAGAATTGGGTAGTCCTGCTAGAAATACTTCGAAACCTCCTCCCAGAGGGGAGCAACAGAAACAGACTGTGAAGTGGGTGTGTGGGGTCTCTAACAATGCTTTGATCTCTAAGCACATAGCGCTTATAAGCAGGGTCCTGAATACCAGGGAGCGAGCTTCCTATGGTTTTCTCGGCTGTCCTTACTAATCTCTGTATGGACTTTCTATCTGAGGCACTGCTGCCAGCAAACCAGACAGTGATGCAGTTTGTTAAAATGCTCTCAATCGTGCCTCTGTAAAAAGTGGCCAGGACAGAAGGAGAAAGATGTGCTCTCCTCATCCGACGTAGGAAATGCAGACACTGATTTGTACGCTTCACTAAGGATGATGTGTGGAGAGATCAATTCAGATTGTTAGTTATCTGTACCACCAGATACTTAATACTGTTGACCACCTCTACAGCTGCATCCTTGATACTGAGTGGAGTATGATTATGGTGGCTCTTTCTTTGGTAAGGTGAAAGTTGCCTGCTGAGTTGCAAAATTATTTTTAGACAAAAAATGAGAAATGCCATACAGTTTAAGATCTGTTTCCATTCTGAGTTCAAGTATGATGTATAAATGATCCATACAGTGAAAAATATTTGATAAATATAATTTGCACAAGATAAAAGATGGATCTTAATGTTTCAATCTTTTCAATGAATTGTGTTTTATTTGTGGCCTATATTTTTAGTATACTTTTGTCTCTTTTAGGTAATCCAGGATTGGTTGGCTTTTACCGAACATTCATTGAGGCTTTATATTTTAACCTGAATCAGCAGTATCCTGTGTGGGTCGTTAGCCATGGTGGACACTGTAAAATTCCTCATACCATCAAAAGAAAGGAAGGTAGTCTTAATATTTTTCTTCTATTCGATTATTTATCATTGATGAATGCTTAGTCTATATAAGTCAGCTGACAAACATCTTTTATACTAAACTGTACGAAAATGGTGCCATTTTATTTTTATTGATATTTTCATTTAAGACTAGTTTTAATATTTACTTAGGTGCTTATATGGCTGTTCCATTCAAACTCTCTGATGCTGGGTAATGTACAAAAGATACCCCATCCCCAATTTAAAAAAAATGCAAAATATCATAGCACCTGAAAACATACTAAACCTTAAATATTGAACACTGAAAATGTCAACAACCTACCCAGGGGTACTCGCCTCAACCCAGTCACAAAGCTTGGTGGAAGATCCAGGTGTTAAGCACCTTCCTAACGGGTACATCTGGGGGGTAGATCATTCCAAAGAGCATCCAATAATAAGGAACTTAAAGATTAGGAAATACTCCCAAGACACTTAAAAAGATGAATACTGTTCCAAATTATTACTGTAGTATTAGCTTATCTTGGATCAGCTTTTGGCACATGAAGCATTTTTAAGGACAAAAAAAAAAGGAAACAAAGGATTGACCTGAAAGCAGCAGTTGTATCTGTCTTATACAAAATATTTGCTACTTGACTATGTCCACAGGTAGGTGGTTATTTATTTTGGAGCAGAAGGTCATGGAACAGTAAGACATTTGAAATGTATTGCTTTCTTTGGTTATCACCATAAGCAGTATGATTAAACTGTATAATTAAATGCTATCTCGTAGCTAGAGGTGTTGCATGTAAACGGCAGGGTTTTTTCCTTGGCATTTATTATGGACCTACTTAGCACATGCAGGTGGAATCTACTAAGCTAATTACAGCTGAGCTGCCAAAGATGGAGGCTTTTGGTATGTATTTGGATGGAAGAATGTCAGAACAATCCAGAATTGCAGACTGTCCCCACCCCTAAAAATTTCTCTGCTGATTTTCAGCCTGCTTTCCAATTATTTTAGAAGGGGTTAGTGGTTTCTCAGGAATTAATCTTCTGAAATAGAAGCAGTTTCAGACCTAGTCCAGTCCTATTTTCTTCACACACCTTACTCTGAACACTTTGGAACCACTTCCGGTTTGGAGAATTAATTTCCAGAAAGTCGCCTGCCCACCCCAGGAACAGCCAGAATGACACACCCTGAGAAGGAACAGAGCATTCTGGAATTCTCTGGAAAATTCCATTCTGAGATTGATTGTTTTTATTCTGTGTATCACAACTCCTTAGTCTTGATGGAACTTAAATTCATGCTCTGTTATTTACACAGTGAGGATACACACACAAACACACACATGGGTGTACCAAAAGTCAGGCTTCATAGATAGTTTATTACATAAATCACATTAAATGTTCAAATTGGTTGTCATTTTCTTCCAAATATTTCATTATTCATTTGAAATATTTGAACATTCCTAAGTATACAGTAAATAAGACTATTGGAAAACATATGAACAAATCAAATTGTGATTAGCCTGTAGAGGCTGACTTTTGGTGCATTCTGTGTATGCATGAGTGTGTGCGTTTTCCTGTTATACTAACACACCCTTTAGTAAAAGCCCTATAAATGCCGTATAAATGCTTATAATGCTTATGACATTGCAGCTCATTTTGGTGTAGATTTTTAAAAACACCTGAAGACTTATCTTGTATCATTTTTAAAAATGTACAAAATAATTCTGTAGGGCAACATGATTTTTATGTACATTTCTGGATTGATACTTGCAGTTTATTTGAAGTATATATGACTATTTAGCCAGAGAGTTGAAATTTAACACCATTAGGAAGATTGCCTACCCATGTTTAGTGGGATTGTTTGGGACTACATTTTCCCTTTGGCAGCCATAAGGCTATCTCAATTGACAATTGACTTAGTATACTCAGTAGAGCAACCAAATTTGAATTTACAGCTTGAAGAGAGGTGGGTGTCAATGGCCACTTTCTATAAAATCTAGATTAACAGTAGTCACTTCCTTGTGTGATACTGACTTAGTGGTCTGCCTTGTCAGCCCTATAAAGCAGGGGTCCTCAACCCCTGGGCCTCAGACCAGTACTGGTCCATGATCTGTTAGGAACCGGGCTACGCAAATGGTGGGCAAGTGAGCGAAGCTTCATCTGCGTATGTGCGGGATCTAGGTTCTGCATGAAACACTCCCATCCCGGTCCGTGGAAGAATTATCTTCTACAAAACCGATCCCTGGTGCCAGGAAGGTTGGGCATCACTGCTATAAAATAAACCTAAGAAACCAATGCCATATAGGTCAGGTCTATTTTTATTGTAATGCTAATTGTAATAGAATCTTGGAAGTCTGAATGTGCTTCCCCCCCTCCCCTTCCCTTTATTTCTGTGGAAACTAGGAAAGGGGCCAATCAGTTGTTTTCTCAAATATTTCTTGGAATGGATTCAAGCCTGTCTTGTCTGATCATTGCCTTAATAGTGGCTCTTTGTCCTATTCTTCAGGACTATTTCTCTGCCCTGTGTAGCTCTTGAGATATAGGATTGAATGTTCTATTATTACAATTTCTCCCAAAGCTTGTTTTCTATACTATTGAGTCCAGATAGCTTCCTGGTTAAGTAGTGATCTATCAATGAGCAGAATAGTTACTTCAGCAAAAAATGGCATATAACCTACATGAGAGTGCATGATTATGGCTATGTTGGCCATAGAGAAGTCTGCTCTTTCCTACCGTTTTAACTCTAGTAACTAACTGTCCGATTCAGTTTTCTCATGTAGTTAATAATATCAGGTGTTAATGGGAATATGGTAGAAACCTTGGAAGTGAACAGAAACATCTTTAGTGCAGGCTTCTGAGACTTAAGTTTTATATTCACTCTGAACTTAAGCACATTACCGCAGTTCTAATAAAAATGTCCAGTGTGTTGTGGTTATGTAGTTTTATGGATCAGTTTTATTTAATGTGACTTTTGGATATCAGCAGAATATTTCAGGGTACAGCTGGACACTTTTCTTTGTCATTTTTGCCCATGTCATTTGGCACATTTTAATTACAAAAGCTAAGTATTCCTTGTTCGCAGGAGACAAACCATATTAAAAGAGTGGATTAGATGACTATTCCTTCAAAATACTTCTTAGATATTAATGAATGGTTGATTCCACTGGTTGATTGTTCTAACTGTCGAACAACTTGCCTTCAGAAGTTGTGGGTGTTCCATCACTGGATGCTTTTAAGAAGAGACCAGACAGCTATTTGTCTGAAATGGTATAGGGTCTCCTGCTTGAGCAGAGGGTTGGACTAGAAGACCTCCAAGGTCCCTTCCAACTCTGATATTTTATGTTCTATGAATGTTAGTCACTATTTTAGTCCACTAGAAAGAAATATATATATATATATATATATCTATTATTGCATTTTTATAGGGGTGGGAAAGTTACATCAAGGTGCTTAGGAAACAACGTGGAGATGGGTATATCAAACATCCAAAAGAAAAATCATAAATATATAGCTCAAATTAATTCATTATAAGTTCCCTCTCTATTTCCCTCATATACTATTACATATTCAAATTAATACATTTCTAAATAGAATTCAAGCAATCCTATCAAACATCAATCACGTTTCAGTTGTAAAGATCCAAATCCTGTTTTTAGGCTTTACTAATTTACAGTTACCATATTCCAATTAGCCTTAAATAAATATATTATTAACACTTTGGATATCCCTCATTTCCCTTTTCCCTAACATAATAATTATATCTAAAATGAATATATTATTCCCACAATAACATTCTTATATTTTATTCATTAATACCATTTCTTCTCTTGTCACCAATCCCTCTTATTCTCCTTCCATTACAAAATAATTATCTTATTTGAAATAAAAATATCAGTCCAAAAAATACATTTCTATCTGTTTTAAATATATATTCTATCAATCAATCTATATCTATAAAAAGTCTTTTTAACCCAATAGGTAAAGTTTACCCCTTCAGATAATTATCATATCTGAAACAAAATATTACAAAGGATATCCTCTTACAGAATTCACGTACTCCGTTAGTTGTTGAATCAGTCAAAATCTCTAAAGCCTTTTTAACCCATTGAATGAAATTTTAAAACACATTTTTAAATCTAACTCTAGGTTTCTTTCTGTGCCACACCGGTTTCCATAATAAGGTTCCTACAAATCCCAATATTTGAAAAAAGGTATTTCTCAGCACTTCAGATTGGTCAAAGTTCTCTTCCCTTTCTTCTAGTGGCCTTTGAATGGTGTAGGCAGTTTTATTCCATGTTGTAATTACTAGTTGATTATCCACATTATCACAATTTTCAGTAACTTGTATCTGGGTGTCAGGCATCTCAATTAAAGTTATTCTTTGATCATCAGGCTTCTCCATAAATTGTATATGGGGTTGTGTAAAGTTGATTTGTTCAATGGTTTCCACAATTTCTCCCGGTATAAGTTCGTGTTTAAGTTGTAAGTATGGTTTCTCTTTAGGTTGTATGTGTTGCTCAAAGGCCTCTTTGGAGCCACTCTGCTCCCTCTCCACTGTTCTTCAGCCTATAACTTGATCCGTCAAAATTTGAGAGTAAGATTTCGTGTACTCCGTAGCTTCCAAGATTTTTTCCAGTATAAGCTCATAATCAAGCTGTGGGCAAAATTCTTCCATCTCAGTGGTGAAAGGATCTTTTAGTGAAGGCTATATTTAGTAAAAGTCAACAAATATTCACCTCCAATTCCTAGTAAACAAAATCACCACCCAGCTGTTTCAAGTTATCTCATCCTTTGAAGGTCAAAGCCATCCTCCAGCAAAAAAAATAATATACAGTTGCAGTAACACTTTTCGTCACAAGATGTCCTCAGTAGGCTATAAAGTCTTTCTTTCCAAGTTAATAGATTTTTTGTTTTTCACATTAAACAAATAAAAAAGAAAGTCCTCTCCAGGATAGTAAATAGCGTAGTTATAATAGTAATAATCAAAAGTAGAAATATTTTCAGGCTCCCTCAGTATTCCAAGAGTTGAATAGTCAATAAAAAATTAGCTGTTTTATTTTTTTCAGTTCCCAAAGCTGGTTTTCCCACAGTGTCAAAATGCTGCTCTCTCACAGCAGGGAAGTAATTCAAATTCAAAAGCTTTTTATAGGAGAGTAATTAGGGAAAGAGGGGGAAGGAAAGGTCTCACCCGGATTCTCCACGGGGGTTCTTTGTGCTTAGCTGTTCTTCTGGCTTTTGGCTGGCGCTGCAAAATGATCGTCCATTTTACTGGGCGATCTTTTCTCCGACGGCCCTAAGGAGCTGGCTCAGACCGAGGAAGGAGCTGCCGCCTTTCCCCCGTCGATGAGGGCCTCCTCAACGGTGGTCGCCCCTCCAGGGCGACTTTTCCACCCGATTAAGGGTCTACCGGCGGAGGGAAAAACAGCCGATGGAGAGACGAGGCTCTCCTTGCGACTGCATCTGCGGCGATCCGGAACCGGAAGCCTCTGAACATTCTTGAATTAAGCAATCTGAGTTTATGCCTATTTGGCACTAATACCTTAACCACAACAAACTGGCTCTCACTTGGGAATTACTACACCATAATCAATTAATGGCAGCACTGCATATTTTGCATTCCAAGTCAACATTTTATTTGCACAGCGTCTTAATTTGGGTGTGCCTGTTTGTTTGTAGTTTTAGCTACTGTTCAGTTATATTATGCTGATTGTTAATTATCTTATTGTTTGATGTAGTGTGACTAATTTCAGTGGATATTTTTGACTAATAAACAATGGCTTTTGTACTTTTCTTCTGCATCTATAAATAGTATCTAGAAATTTTAATACACAAATATTTAAATAATATTTGTAACAAATAACAATGCATTCAGCACTTCCAATTATAGAACATGAAAAATTATATTTAACTTTTCATTATCACTAACTTCTCATCTGGATTCTAACATCCTACCTCCTGTACTACTAAAGCTGAAAGTGAAATCTGAGGTATCATGGTATTTTGTTTAAATTGCTGCTAATCATTGTGGTCAAATGTCAGTTTCTAAAGCAAACAATAACAATTTGGCACTGCAAGGGAAAAAAATATTTCTCAGCTTTCAGATTGATAGTAGAACTTGAGAATTAGCATTTGCTGGCAAGTCCATGACCTTATACAGTTAAAAAAACAACCCTCAATGTTGATTGATAGCTTGAAGTCATGTAAGCTTAGATTTTATATTTAACTTTTGGTGCAATTGCCAGAAAACTCAGAGCATGTATCCCCTGATCGTTTATCAAATTGATCTCCAGTACAGACACAGTAAGGGGGGAAAGCCCTTTGGTAGATGAATATTAGAAATTAAATTATTCTGGTTTCTTAAAAAATAAATAATTTATTAATAGTTTAGTTTGATTTTTCAAAATTAATTGTGAGCAGCACAATGTAAGACCGCTTAGGAGATACAAAATCTGTAGGTGGGTGATAACTTTCTATTAAGACTGAGTAAATATCGTAAAACAACTTTCTTCAAAGAAACTTTCAAAAATTCTTCATCAGACGAGATTACTAGGACATAAAGAAAACCAACCTAGGATAATAGAAAAGCAAGGGCAGCTCTTTCAGACATGAAATTGACATCAATAAGCCCCACAGTGAAGGCTATGGATTGAATGTGTGGTTACTTCTAGATTATTATTTAATTAATTTATATTTATATACCACCTTTATTTTATTATATTTTTATAAAAAAAATAAGGTGGGAAACATAGCTAATATTCCTTCTTCCTCCTATTTGTCCACAACAAAAACCCTGTGAGGTGTGTTGGGCGATAGAGAGTGACTGGCCTATGGTCACTCAGCTGGTTTTCATGGCTAATATGGCACTAGAAATTATGGTCTCCTAGTTTCTAGCCTGATGTCTTAACTGCTAGATCATATTGGCACTAGTATGGTTATGTAATCTATGGTTATGTAATCTGTAAGTGGGCAATATCTTTATTATGCATTTTTCCATAAATCAAAATGGCTAAAGTTATGAAAGCTTTTCACATGACCTGTGTATCAGCATCTGTACTGAATGTAAGTCATTACTGACTGTAATGAAAAAACAAAATGCAAAAAGCATCCTGGTGTTTTGTTTGGTGATATCTATGTGAAAACCACGTGGAATGGAAGAGGTCATAGAACACCTGGAAATCATCTAGTTGATAGCAAGACACCATAAAATGCCCAACAAGCCCAAGAACATCTTTGTTTATTTTGGTAACTGTGTCCTATCAATACTGAGAATTAAGTCAATTTCAATCAGAAATTTCAGTCAGAACTGAAGAAGCTTCTTGGATGAGAAGCAAAATGTCTTCCTCAAGGAAGAAACAAAAGTCCAGTTTACCTTTCAAAAAAGCATCTTTGAGATAACTTGAGAAACATTACTCACTGTAAGATTTAATGTTTAATATTATTGTGTGGTTTAATTTTATTTGTATCTTAATGGCCATTATTTTTCATTAAAACCTGTAACTCCCTCCAAGGTGTGTTGGTGTGCCTGGGCCAGGTTGGGCTGGTCACCTGGGAAAGGGATAAAAGTGACTGATTGCCAGTGGCCCTTTCAGGGGAGGTGCTACAGATGAATTTGCTAATGCTGACTTTTTGGTCAATTCTTGTTCCAAAAGATATTGATATATACGGAATGTTAGCAATTGGTACAGTATAGTTAACTATATATTTGAGATCTCTTTACATCCGTCTAGCTACCTACCTTTAAAGCTGAAATACTCATATTGAAGTATTTAACGTGGCATTTTGTCATTCTGCTTAAGAAGGAACGATCTATACATGCTGAATAAACATTAGCAGAATCATTAAATGTTGCTTTTTCCTCTGCACTGCCCAGTATTGACACTTTGACTCATTACATTTTCCTAAGGGTTAGTTTGCTTGACTGCAGATGCTACTTATGAACAGCTCCTTTTATAACCTCATAAGCACCGACTACTTATTTATATCCCGTAGTTTTGTCCATTACAACTTGCATATTATTGTTTTTGTTTGTGTCTCTGTTTTATATGGTAAAAGAGTTAGAGGATGTTAATGGCATATTTGGATCAAAAATGGCAAGCGTAAAAACAAGGAGAGGGGTAATATTAAAATGCCTTCTTGGATTTTATTGTAATCAAAGCACAGCAATCCTTGTTTCTTTCTTAAAATAAGCAACTGAAGCTTGCCCACAGTGCATTTATTTTCGCAAGATTATAGGGTTTCCCTTAACGTATCAACATTTGGAACAGCTTTTCTTTAATTTGGTTTGAGAGTTTCGGTTGCATTTTGTTTGAGTGGTGTAGTGGTGAAGCAATTTACTTTCTTGCTCTTAAGCTTGAAAACATAGATTTGGAAAGTTTATTTAAATGGCATGTTAGTGCTTCCTCTCAGAGGCTTTTTAAAATACATTGTACTTCAGAGCCCTGGCTTTCAAAACAGAAGCTACTGATCATATGCTGCTATCAATAAGGTCATGTTCAACTAGAGATTAAACAATTAATCTTTTATTGAGTTATAGACACTGTACATATATTGGTTTAAACTTAATATACTGGGTTTATCTTACTATATTGAAATTGTATTAGAATCTTTACAAATAGTTACATTAACACTTTACATGCCACTCAGCCTCACATTTAAAACTTTGGCTGAACCTCAGAATTGTTGTTATAAGCCACCTTGAACACATTTCTTAATGAAAAGGGAAGACAAAACTAAGCAATAACTAATGTGGGAAGTCACAAGGATAATGTTGATACAAAATGCTGTCTTTATTGGTTATATATTTAAATATGAAATAAAGAATTTTACTGTGCAATTTTGAATATCTCAAATTCATTACATAGAAATGAATTTAGTTTTTCAGAGAGCTTTTGTATGGGATACCTAAAAAAATGTTGAACATGACTGACTAGGATCCAGATAACTGCTTTATCCAGTGTTCTCTGAACAAATGGCCAAAAATGATGGTTGGACAACTGGGTGACAGTCATTTAATTCCTATTTGGGTCCAGGCTGGGCCTCTTAAGGAGAAAGTATGCCGGCTTCCTTGAAGGCTATTGGAAATATTTCCTTCCTTAAAGAAGTATTAACAATCTAGTCTAGTGGATGCAGAGAACTGTACCAGCTGCTCCAAGAGTCTAGGACATCTTAAATAAGAGAACTCCCTACCCAATTACTCATAGGTCATAGGCCAAAATGAATTCCAGATAATCATTGTCCTGAGCACTGCTTTAGATTTTGCCCAAGCGGGTTAAGATTCAAGCAAATTTGAGCGACTTTACTAGTCAAATGCTGAGCTAAATATCACTATGGCAACGGAAGTGGGCTCCTTCCAAAAAGGGATTAATCACCCCTAATTATGCTTTAGACAACAGTCCCCCCCCCCCACATGCAGTAGGAGAGAAATAATAATTTAGTTAAGGGGGCTTGTTTGCTCCATTAAGATACCATTGTGAATGCAGTGGCTGATCAGCCACACTTGAAAGCCTATAAATTCCCTATCCCTGTCAAATTTTCTTAATACGCAGCTGTTAAATTGTTTTGGGGATAGGATAAAGTCATATTTAGCCTTAATTCAGTTCAACTATCATGCATATGTCCATAAAATATAACCATTGAGTGGAAAGTTGTGTTTTTGAGGGGGCAGCCATTTGAATGAGAATGAACACTAAAAATGTGCATTTGTTCTCACTTTTTTTTCTGGACTTTTGTGTAACATCCTTGTCCCTAGTCCCTAGACATGGAGGGCAACCATCCATTCCCAAGATGGTATAGCTAATCAGCTTGTCCCAAAGGTGCTTTTTGAAAAGGCAACTGGACTTTGTTTTTCCCTGAAGACATTTTGCTTCTCATCCCAAGAAGCTTCTTCAGTTCTGACAACCATGACCTGGATGACTGAGTATCTCCATAGACAACAAATCAGTTTGTGTCAGTCTTGTGGGGTAAACCAGACAGGAATCGCAATCAGATAAGCTGATTTTTATTGTTTTGTAAAGTTACATTGACAGAATCTTACAAGTCTGAAAGTACAATCCTTTTTCCCCCTCCTATCTCCTCCCAACCTGAGAAACTAGGAAGTCTCTTCAGAGCCTCTTGCCTTGCCCATTATTCAACTTCTGTCTATGCTGTCTCTTATCTGATTGTTCCCTAGGCAGCTCTTTGACTTGTCTCCCCAAGTCTTTCTCACATATCCTTACAGGTTGGGAGGGCTGTTTATGTAGAACACTCCCCTATTTATATATGGAATGCTCTCCCATTTAGCAGTTATCTCTTCCATTTTGTTTTACTGACTGCTGAGATGGTAACATCTAAATATCAGGTTTTCAGATTTTAGTTTCAGCCTCATGATTAATATTGCATCTGATTTGGCTCTGATGAAAGCAACAACAACAAATAAATGCAGGTGAAAGAAGTACTGGGTGTGTTAATGAAATTACATGGTTGTTTCTTACAATGTCTTCAAATAGTTTGCTTAAAATGCCTGTATTTCATAATCCTCATGAATTTTCATGAGGTCTACGTAATGCTAACCAGCAAGTATTATATAATAAGAAATGAATTATTTACTCTTTTGTAGTGTCACAAATATACAAGAATGTTTTTACTACAGAATATGTCTGGTGTTTCAGTATAGAGCAGGAGCTTCCTGTTTATAGGACTGTTTAATATATGCGATGATTCACTTTCAAAGTTCTGCAGGCTATTCATCAACAGTGAAATATTACCACATCAGTGTGTGAGGAAGAACTGGTTGTTTTCATTTAATGTTTCAGAAACTGCCTCAGCATGTGGTGGTGCTCATCGTAATGGTTCAGCCTTTACTGCTCAGTTTGACTCTTCAGGAACTTTAAAGGACATTTAAAAGCATAAACATGCATAATACTTCATTAATATTGATTGGAAATGGACAAACATTTTGTGCCAAGAGTTAATATGGAATATGGAAAAGTATACCATGGGGAAAATGCATCAAATTTTCAGCTGCTCTTTTTGTCTTTTGATTTGCTTTGTGTTTGTTTGTAATCTGTCATATACCCACATGTACACAAACACATGCAAATGTCTATTTGTAGTATTTTTATTCTATATATGAGAAATTTTGGTCCTACAAAAGTTAATGAACTTCAACTCCTATGATTCCTTGATACTGGCTATGTTGGCTAGGGATGCCACACTGAAAAGTCAATAACATGTGAAGGCTTGTAAGTTCTTCACCCTGATTTATCCCATTAACTTACTAAAATTTAGGGGTATACAAACCAGTTCAACTTCAGGATGTTTTATACTTGAACCATATCCCAGTTCTAATTTGAAATGGATGGTTTCAGCCATTCCAGAAGCGTTCTAAACTCAAAAAGAGCCTTTGCATCAAAATGAAAACATCTTGCAAAACCATTTGTAGAATGGTTGAAATAACCCATTTTGAGCTTAAAACATTATTAATTCAAAACATTTTGCAAATGTCTACTAGAATTGTATAACTGTCTTTGCACATATAACATAGGCCTTAGGCTTGTCAGCAAGAGTAGAATTAAGTTGAAGATTGCATAAATCAGTTTGTGTGATTTAAGGATAGCAGGTAAAATAAGAAGATTATCCAAAATAACAAGAACATTACTTTTCTTGTATAAATTAAAAGATAAGCATAGAGGTTTACTCCTCTGTGATAATTCCCCTTGAACATATTTTATTTTCGAATCGGTGCAAATAATACTGAAACATTGCAATTTTAAAGTATGTTTGGTTTTGATTTGTTTCAAACAACCTACTTCCTAAAAGACATACATATTCAGCAATATTAAACATATTTATTTATTCATTCATTCGTTTATAGGGGGTGCGGTGGCCGAGCGATTAAGACACTGGACTTGTCGACTGAAAGATTGTCAGTTTGAGACTCAAGTACTCCGTGACGGGATGAGTTCCTGTTCTTGCCCTAACTCCTACCAACCTAGCAGTTTGAAAGCATGCAAATGCAAGTAGATATAGTTACCACTTCAGTGGGAAGGTAACAGCATTCCATGCACTTCAGGGTATAGTCATGCCAGCTGCAGGACCACAGAAGCATCTTTGGACAGCACTGGTTCCCTTGGCTAGGATGAGCACTGATCTCTACAATCAGATATAATTGGACAGGGGAAGCCTTTACCTTTTTGCTTTTCATTCATTTGTATCCTGCCTTTATTATTTTCACAAATAACTCAAGGCAGGAAACATATCTAATATACCTCCCTCCTCCTATTTTTTCCATAACAATACTGTGAGGTGAGTTGGGCTGAGGGAGAGTAACTGGCCCAAGATCACCCAGCTCCGGTTATCTCTCTAAATAACTTGTGTGCAAATATACCAAGTACACTTTTTGCCCCCTTGTTTCATGCTACTGTACCTATAATATTCATTTTGATGTGGTTTATTTAAAATCACATTCTCTATATTAGACAGCACATTGTGTTTACCAGTTTATTTTGTTAGTAATTTATGTAACTTTAATTTGTAAAAACAAGTTGGCTGATCTTGCGTTAAAAGTAATATTTCTTCTCCATTCCGTTCCCCACAAACACCCCATATTTTTTTGAGCAAGAATATGGATTGGAACACTTTTCTTTCTTTTTTTCAAATCTTGTACTACTGAGGCCTTTCATTATCCACATTTCTCTTAACTTTGGGCCTAGGTGTGTGTGTGTGTTTGTGTGTGTGTGTGTGAGAGAGAGAGAGAGAGAGAGAGACTGACTGTGACTGTGTGTGCGCATGTGCATATTGTTTATGGATATTTTCAGCCTTTCACTCCATGACATAAGTTGTTCTCTAGCTGATACCATCACCCATTCTGTAATTGGATGCAGATGATATCCTAAGTAAAGGAAGGCTGAAAGAAATTTCTTTATGAATTTGAAGCTTGTGGAAAAGAAACATTTATATCTTCTGGTATCCCAGTTTCAGGGGGTTATGTCACAGTTCACTGAAATGAGTAATACTGTGGTTTTCAATTTATATTCTTAACTCCCTCCTTGAGAAACAACAATGTGCATTATTTCCAAAACAGCTAGCTAGAGATTTGAAAAGGCATTTTGTTTGGAGAGAAATCCCTAGAAGACAAATCATGTCCCAATTCATAGTTCATTTGTATGAACTATGAAGGGTATATAAGATGTCAGCAAGATGCTTGCTGACCTCTGGTGCTAAATGAATAAGAGAAGGGGGCTTCAACTAATTTGATCTTCTGAACATTAGTGGCTGCCACACATGTGCTAAAGAATACAATACAAACTCTTTCCTATGCATTTGCACTAATCTTTACAGAAAATTAAAACTGTGGATAGGATCTAAACTACAATGCCTTCTGTGATCTCTTTTCCTGCTCTAGGTGTAGAAACACATTGATATCTTTGCATTTGTGATTTAAATGTAATTAAATTAGCCCAGTTTCACCTTGATACTTTTAGCCTTTTCCTTTTTCCCTCTTTCCTTTAGAGTGTATCTTTGTGTCTTTTTTCCCCAGTACAACATTTCCTATATTTTAGAAGTTTTCCAACATAGCAAATGTTTTTTGAGTTCCATTTTATTCTTTATGTAAATTAAATAGATAGGATGACAGTATACAACCATGATATAATTTTTTCCTGATTTTGAACACATTAGTTCAGGGGTGTCAAACTCGCAACATCACATGACGTATCACGACGTATCACGACTTTTTCTCCATTGCCGGCAATGGGGTGGGGGTGGTTTTGCCATGAGTCTGACACCCCTGCATTAGTTGAAGATGGGGTAGTCCACTATATCCATATTTTTAAAGACTATCCACAATTGTTTGTAGTGTCCACAATCAAAGGCCTTATTATGCACAGGAAAGAAAAAAAACATTTCTTTTTCCTCTTTTATTTTCTATCAGATATTTGAAATGTGATCCTAGGTGTCTGTCCCTTTTCTGAGACAATTTCTGCTTCTATAAAAAATTGACAACCATTAGTTTTATTTTAACTAAATGACTTTTTAGGACCAGAGCAGAAAAACCAATATGTACTCAGGGTACATGAAGATACTACTTTCTATACCTTTATTGTAATCATTTTATTTAATTGTTAAATGAATAAGGAAAGACATGAGAAATGATCATAAACATATCTTAAGTTTGGGTTACTTGAGAACTTCATATAATTCAGGACAATACTTTTTGTAGGATGAATTAGATGTTCAGCTTACAACACAATACTTGGCGATGGACTGGATGAAAAAATAACCAGAGCAACTTGGCCTAAAAATAGGCCTTCATCTGAAAACAATGCTTTGGCCTTAGGCCTTTGCTACAAAACTTTTTATTTTCCATTACCTGTATAATAAGTGGGGAAAAAATAAAACTATTATTGGCAAAAGATTGCTTTCATCTTTTTTTTTTTTTTGAGGAGGTAAAGAAGAGGGGACATGCCGTTTATTTCTGCCTTTCTCATTCTCCTTTCCGCCTCTTCCATTTTTAATTTAATAGCATAAATCATGGCAGGATGTTTCTAAGGACAGTTTACCAACAGTATTAATTGGCTTTCTCAAAGCTTTCTCTGTGGCCATCCCTGGTTTAATTTGTTTAAGATTTGAACAAAAGGCTAAACATTGAACACTAAACAATAAACAGTAGAAGATCCTGTTTCCTTGAAGCAATTATCATTTTATACCCAACAATTACTTTTTTGTGGCATTTTTTAAAAACAACTAATTATGCGGGGACTGTATGAGAGCACACTCAATAAGTGGTTCTTCATGTTCTCAGCATGGTGCCAAACACGTTACCATAGACAACTCTGTGCAATATAGCCTCTGAGAAACTCTAAATAGTGAATGTCATCTCGCCTTGACTGTCTCATCTGAGCAACCTATGAAGAGGAATACTAAACAGAAACAGGTTCTCTTCTTTGTTTTTCTCTCTCCCTCTCATTGTTGACTGGATTTGAACCTGGATCTTAGTCTGACTTTCTGCTATTTACCACACCAGATGTAGTCTGTTAAAATGGAATGAAGGTTTGCCATAGAAGAGAATATCTGAATGAGATTTTTACAAGCATTTTTTCTTCTAATATACTTTTTTTTACTTCATGGGGGAAATGAAAAATGCACTTGAAATTATATATTATACAGTGAATGTCTCCAAGACCATGGGTATTTTATTTTATTTATTAGATTTATATAGCTGCTCGTCTGACGTTTTGGCTTGTCTGTGATGGTGACACATTGCAACACTGGGCATGTACCCTGCATCCCCTGGAGGTTGAATATTTTTTCGAAAAACAAGAAATGTAGATTCTGAGCATAAGAAAATTGATCACCCTTTCTTTAAAAACAGACAGTTCTCAACTAAGTGCATATCTATCACAAGTAGCATTCAGAAGTAGGCTAAGTAAGTCACTTAAATGTTCAGGTGTTTAAAATTTACTGTAAGTAATAAACATAATAATGGAATGCTTATAAACATGTTTATGATTTTCCTAGAAAAGAAAATTCCAGATCGTGTTTGATATAAAAGAAAGTTCTTTAGTGAAGTATTGGAGTGGGAAAATAAACTATAAAAGGTTGACAACCATTTAGGTCCTGAATAATATAAACATTTTCCAAATTTTTGATGGCTGAAACCAGTGCTTTTTTTGTTAAAAAAAAAAGTACCGGAACTCATACACGTCATACAACCTGCCTTGCCTACCCTATATGGTTTACCTTTGTAGTTGAAAAAAAAACCCTTCAATTTTTAGTGTATCTAAAAGACTAGGATTTTGTTCAAGGCAACTCTGGAAAATCTGTCGAAAAAAGGTGCCAGAACTCCATTCCGGTGTGTTCTATGACAAAAAAAGCCCTGACTGAAACATACTAATTCTCTGAATAAAATAAAATTTTAAAATTGTGGAATTCCAATGGTAATTCTACATCTTTCTTTTATCTTCCTTCAGGAATTCAGAATGGTCCTTTCTGTTAACTTTCTGGAAAAGCTTTTATATTATATTTGGTTAACTTTACTGTATTGCACATTTAAATAAGTTTTAATTAGTGTTACTATTTTATTAGTAATATTCTATTTAATACAAGTAATTGAACAACATTAAATAATTATCACTAAAAGAAAGTCTATGAGTATTCTTGGTAATTTCTGGATTATTTTGGAAAGCAGTTATAAAGAACAACAGTAAATGCAATGAATCATCTTCAAAGCAAAGGATATAATTTTGTTATTATTTTTTGGTTGTTTATAGAGATGGTTTCGAATGACACTGATGATGTTTTTGGGCTTCATGGGCAAGTTGAACACAAGTTGAACTTCCTCCGAAAGTATGTGCCACACGATGTCAAGCTCATACTTATTGGACACTCAATTGGCTGTTATTTTGCTCTCAAAATTATGAAGCACTCACCAGAACCGGAGGTATGTCAGAGATGTATAAACTTATTCAACATTTTCTTTCTCCAATCCCCCATCCTAAATTGACCATATTTGTATAACAATAACCTTAATTCTCAGTCACAGAAGATGGCCCTGACAGGAAAGGGTTAATATATTTGTATTAACAATAATAATAATAATTTTTTTTCTGTCTGGGAGATTCCAATCATCTATTTTTTTACTTTCTATTTGTGCTATAGAGGATGTAAACTCGGTTAATCATCTGCAGTCCTGGAGACCATGTTTCCTTCACCAAAATCAGTTCAAAACATTATTAAACTCTTGAATATGCATTGCTTTTTAACTAACACTTCTGCTACGACTGGAATTGGGCAAATTGATGATGAAAAATAAGGAAAATAGAATATTCTAACTTCCTCCACCTGAAGGAAGATTCACAGATTGTAGAGAGGGGATTTCACCAAGCATCACAGTTATAGGAAAGAAAGTCATAACTATCACAGAGGCAAGGAATCTAGTGGCTTCCACAAAGAGTAAGAGATGTGTGGTGGTGATTGGTGACTCCCTATTGAGAAGAAGAATCAGCAGTCTGCAGATCAGACATCCTATCAAAACAGTATGTTGTCTCCTAGGTATGAAGATCCAAGGTGTGAAAGAGAGGCTGACCCAAGTAATCAAATCTATTAACCACTATTTCATGTTGAAACAAGTGAAACTGCCAGAGAGAGCTTGAGAAGAATATTGAAAGATTATGAGACTTTCAAGTCTATGAACAAAATAACTTGGGGCACAGGTGGTATTTTCATACATACTTCCAATCTGGAAGATATCTTGCTAAGATTATCTGGAGAGCTTTAAACTAAATTTGGAGGGGGACAGTGTCATCCTTTCAATATAGACCAGACTAGGAAACCAAAGTCAGGCAGGTCAACACTACTTTTTATTATAAAGATATAGAAATAGAATCATGAAAATCAGAATGCATTTCACATACACACAAGCACAATTTGTAAGAACTACGGAAGGTCATATCTAAGACATTTTTTCAGGTTATGGTTCTGCTCCCAGGCTCAGGTTACTTTTATTTGACCATTGTCTTGGTAGCAGCTTTTCCTCTTGTCCTCCTAGGCCAGTGTTTTGTAAAGTATTGTCCTAAGACCCCTGCAGGTTCCCCAAGACCTTGTCCGGGGGTCCACAAAATCAAATTATTTTCCAATCTATGTTGAAAAAGAATGCAGTATTAAAATCCAATCAAACAATTGTGAGAAGCAGTGGCAAATGCATCGATTTTAATTTTTAATATGGTAAATATCAGGAAATAAAATCCATACAAACAAAAGTGCTTTTGGGATTTTCTATGATTTTTAAAAGTGGGAAGGGGTCCTGAGAGCAAAGGTTTAAGAAACATTGCTCTAGGCCACTCCCTCTGCCTATTACAGAGGAGGACCACTGCCTAGAATGGAGATAGAATTTCAAGATCATGGGAAGAGATAGTCCCAGTCTATGCTGTACTGGTCAGACTACACTTAGAAAAGTGTCCCCTGTTCTGGAGGCCACAATAAGAGAGAAGTTTGGTCACCATATCACAAAAAAGATGTAGAGAGTTTGGAAAAAATTCAGAAAAGAGAAACACAGATGATCAAAGCACCTGGAAACTAAAACATACGAAGAACAGCTACGGGACTTGGATTTGGCTAGTCTAAAGAAAAGAAGAAATAGGGGAGACATGATAGCAGTGTTCCAGTATTTGAGGGGATACCACAAGGCAGAGAGGGTCACGTTATTCACCAAAGCACCAGAGGGAAGGACGAGAAACAATGGTTGGAAACTGATCAAAGAGAGAAGCAACCTGGAATTAAGGAGAAACTTCCTGACAGTGAGGACAATCAACCAGTGGAACAGCTTACCCCCAGAAATCGTGTGCGCTCCATCACTGGAGATTTTTAAGAAGAGACTAGACATTCACCTGTCTGAGACGGTATAGGTTCTCCTGCTTGAGCAGGGGGCTGTACTAGAAGTCCTCCAAGGTCCCTTCCAGCTCTATTCTATTGTATTCTAAGCAGGAAAGAGAACAGCAAAAAAAAGATGGTAAGAGGTCTGGATACTAAATCTTACAAAGAGTGGTTAAAGGAATTTGATGTGGTTAGCCTAAAGAAGAGAAGGCCAAAGGGAGATATGATAGCAATCTTCCAGTAGGTGAAGGGATACTACAGGGAAGAGGGTATTGATTTATTTTCCAGAGTATTGAAAGCTAAGACAAAAATCACGGATAGAAGGTTTACAGTGAGTAATCCACACTTGAATTAGGAAGGAATGTCCTAACTGTGAGAGCTGTCAAGCAATGCAACAGCAGTGCCTTCTCAAGCTGTAAGTGCTCCATTACTGTCCAAGAAAAAAATATTGGACAGCTATTTGTCAGAGATGGTATGAAGGTTCCAGCAATAGGCCAAGGATTGGGCTTGAAGACTTCCAAGCTTCTTTCCAATTTGATTCTATTTTTTTTTTTGGGGGGGGAGGGGAAACACGTGTTTTACTGTACAACACAGGTCTCGCAGAAAGAATTTTTACAAATTCATTTGCAAAACAGATGGCACTAGAGTGGAGGCAAGGTGAGATATAAATAACTTGAGAAGAAAGGATAGAGTGTAGATAATTAATCACACTTTTATTCTGTTTATGGCTCATGATCATTCATTAAAAAAGTGTTATTTTTTCTGTTGGCTTTAGCAAATACTTTACTAATTGTACAACATCTTAAAATTAGTATTTAAGTGTGAGAGTATTATGAATTTATTCCTGTAAATTGTTCTCCTTTGATTGAAAGCTTCCTTTTCTTAAGCTGAAACTACAAATGTATAGATCACACATTAGCCTATACTTCATACCCAGGAATTAACATGGTTAACATCCAAGTTCAGATACAAACTCCTCCCTATTTATTTATTTATTTATTTATTTATTTTCCAGGAGAGAGATAATACACTCTATTATATTTGTAATTTATGTAATTCTAATATTAAGGGATCTAGGGGAAAAAACAGCTTATTTTACTCAAATAGTTACCTGGTTTCAATTATATTTGATTTGTTGAATTGCCTTCCCCCTTCACATGGCCCCAAAGATACTGCTGGCACAGTAATGATTTGTCAGTGGGTTGAAACTATAGATATGTTTAGGGTGATTTGAGAGCACAATGTGCTTGAAGTTAAATTATGACAAGCTGCATTTAAGATAGGTCAACAATAAGAAATATTTGTGTAAGCCAGTTTGTTGCACAACTTCTGCCCAAAGTAAGTTAACCTCTATATTTTGTGATATGAAGTGTGATAATAAGAAACTTGTGTTTCCATCTCTTCTCTTATTTTTATTGGAATATTTAATTCTCAGGAGAATTCAAGTCCATAAGTGTAATTTAGTAGCTGGCTGTGCATCTGTGTGTGTTTATAGCTACTTTCTGTATTTGCTATGGGATTCTGGTTTTTGTTTTAAAATGTACAGCTTTCTAAATGTTTTTTCAATGCAATGTGTTCTTCCTTTGAACTACTTGGTTGTTATTTAGTAATTCCCTAATTTTCTGTTTTCATTCAAAGTGCACCTATTAAAATTTTATTTAAAGTTATTTTTAAAAACTGGAAAACCAAGATGCATCTTTGGACTGTGTGGGAGGAACCTGGACCAGGATTCAAAATGAATGATCACATAGCTGACCCTGTCACCACCCCCCACCCATTGACCTGATATTTACATTGCTTTGAACTAAGAAGGCACACCAAGTTACCACCATGCCTAGCTTCAGTTATATAAACTTTCTCCTTCAGGTCTGCAGCTTGGAGATGCACAACTGGAGTCAAAGCATATGACAGCTTATACCTAGAGGCTCTCCTAGGTTCAAGAATGACTTACATTTGCTTGAACATTTAACATATAATTTTTTACATATAGAAGGCATAAGTTATTTTATTGCTTTAGCGGGGGGGGGGCAAAAGAAAAGGGAGAGAGAGAAGGGAAAAAACACCCAAAATATAAAGAAAAAAGGGGAAAAACATGTTAACATATAAGAAGTTATTTTTCCTAGTTTTTAAACTGATCATTCCACCTTGACCATGTGAAATAATATTGATTGGGTGGAAGCATGTTAAAGCCAACCTAAAAGTAAGGAGAAATTTTCTGACAGTGAGAACAATTAATCAATGGAATAGCTTGCCTCCTGGAGCAGTGGGTGCTCCATTACTGGAAGACTTCAAAAATAGACTGGATAATCATTTGACTGGGATGGTATGAGGCATCTGCCTTGAGCAGGGGGTTGGACTAGATGACATACAATGTCTCATCCAACCATATGATTCTATGTTCTATGTTCCATTACATTGATAGAGAACTAATAAGCAAAAAGTGAACACCCATCAGTCATATACTGCACTGTAAATCTGTGTTTGCACTGTCTTTCCAGTGGTGAAGAGTTATCTTTTGTACTGCTCTCCATGTTTGATAAATCTCTAGTTCTTCATATATAGCAATGAAGTTCCAAACTTGTGATAATTCAAAAATATACCCTCAGGTGTCTAAATTGAATTGATCGTTGTAACACCAGAGTAGCAAATTTAATAATAGTGAGACATAGTTTGGAATCTTGTAAATGCAGTGATTTGATGTAGCTGATCAGCACTTCTGAAGGATTACAGATTCCCAACCTCTGACATCTTGCCTCATTCTGCAGCTTTCAAATGTTAGGGGGGGGGGGTTATGATATTATTGTCTTTAGTGTTTAATCTTAACTCAATCAGCTATTGTGCATGTGTATGTAAAATATACCCATTGCATGGAAAGTAGTGTTCTTGGAGGAAAACAATGCTGTATAAATCAGCGGTCCCCAATCTTTCCGGCTTGGTGGACTGGCGGGGGGAGGAGAGGGAATGGTTCCGTGAGAGCAGCTGGTACAGCTGGTGCGCGTACAGCTCCATTTGCCTGAGCGGCAGGCTGCTCGCACAAATGGAGCTTTGTGAGCGTGAACTCCGAGTGCTCGCACAAATGGAGCTCTGTGTGCGAGCGCCTGCCTCTCATGCAAGTGGAGCTCTGCGCACACACTCACCCACTGCTTGTGCAGCCCGGTTCCAAATGGGTCCTGGCCCGATACTGGGCAGTGGCCCGGGGGTTGAGGACCCCTGGTATAAATGACATCTTTATTATTTTTGTGCAATTCTGTAAGCTCCTGGAAACTTTTCCTGATGCCAAGCTGGCTTCCTTAACCTTGGTTCTCAGTCCCTATCAACTTTGCTATCTACAATGCCTTTCTTGTAGCATCTGGTGTTTCATTCCACACTGTTCTTTTTTATATATATATATATATATATATATATATATGTAGGTCTTTATATATATATATGTAGGTCTTTGGTAATTCGGGTTTTCTCCCGTGTAAAATTGGAAGTGTCTTGGCGACGTTTCGACGAAGTCTCATTCTAGAAGCACGAGGCCGAAGAGACACCAGCCTGAAGATGACGAATGAGACTTCGTCGAAACGTCGCCAAGACACTTCCAATTTTACACGGGAGAAAACCCGAATTACCAAAGACCTACATACAAACACCCGTGAAAACCTCAGAAAACATATATATATATATAACAAGTTTTATTGATTTTTTTTGTTTTACAGCCAAGTGCTTAGGACTCATCGTGGAGATAGGGCACTCCATAGAACAGAATAGAAAATATAATCATACATAAGCAATTTAAATTACTTCTTTAAAATTTCCCTCTCTTATTTTATCAATCAAGAAAACCAAAAAAACAAAAAAAACTATCGATAATATTTCCACCCATTTTCGAGCTTAATTAACTATTAACATATTCCAATTTGTCATTACATAAAGATATAGTATACAATTCGGGTATCCATATAATACAAATTATTCCTAACCTGTACATATTACTCCAATTATTCACTTTATACTTCTCAGTTAAATTTTATCTCTTATTCTATTCTATTTCACATACATATTTTATAAATGAAGATAACTTGGTAAGTGTTGATTTTTTTTTAAACCATTTTACATTAGCCTAAATTATTTCTAATTATTTCTAAAATAAACATATAATATAACTATTATGTATATATATATATATATATATATATATATATTAATATTTCTCCACTATATTCTATTTCCTATACTCTTATCAAACATTTTTATAAATCAGTCCAACTTTCAATCATTGCAAGTAAAAATATTCCACACTGTTCTGAAGGCTGCCTAAACCCTGCAGAAAGCGTTGGGGAAGGCATGAGAACATAGGTGGAGGAAGATAACTGTAAAAGGTGCGTCCCTTCTTTTGCTAGAGTGAGCTAAATGTGGTTGCTAAATGCCTTATATAATAATAATAATAATAATAAAGTTGGAAGGGACCTTGGAGGTCATCGAGTCCAACCCCCTGCTCAGGCAGGAAACCCTATACCATTTCGGACAAATGGCTGTCCAGTCTCTTCTTAAAAACTTCCAGTGTTGGAGCATTCACCGCTTCTGGAGGCAGGTTGTTCCACTGGTTAATTGTTCTAACTGTCAGGAAGTTTCTCCTCAGTTCCAGGTTGCTTCTCTCCTTGACTAGTTTCCATCCATTACTTCTTGTCCTGCCCTCAGGCGCCTTGGAGAATAGCTTGACTCCCTCTTCTTTGTGGCAACCCCTGAGATATTGGAATACTGCTATCATGTCACCCCTAGTCCTTCTTTTCATTAAACTAGACATACCCAATTCCAGCAAATGTTCCTGATATGCTTTAGCCTCCAGTCCCCTAATCATCTTTGTTGCCCTTCTCTGCACTCTTTCTAGAGTCTCAACATCTTTTTTACATCGTGGTGACCAAAACTGGATGCAGTATTCCAAGTGTGGCCTTACCAAGGCATTGTAAAGTGGTATTAATACTTCACGTGATCTTGATTCTATCCCTCTGTTAATGCAGCCCAGCACTGTGTTGGCTTTTTTGGCAGCTGCAGCACACTGCTGGCTCATATTTAAGTGATTGTCCACTAGGACTCCGAGATCCTTCTCACAGTTACTACTATTGAGCAAGGTACCCCCTATACTATACTTGTACATTTGGTTTTTCTTGCCTAAATGTAGAACCTTACTTTTTTCACCATTGAATTTCATTTTGTTAGATAGCGCCCAATGTTCAAGTCTGTCCAGGTCCTCCTGTATCTTAAGCCTGTCTTCTGGAGTGTTGGCTATTCCTGCCAGCTTGGTGTCATCCGCAAATTTGATGAGTTCCCCATCTATCCCCTCGTCCAAATCATTGATGAAGATGTTGAAGAGCACTGGCCCCAGAACAGAGCCCTGGGGCACCCCACTGCATAATAGCTTGTTACACAGCTTCAGGCACAATTATGAAGACCTTGGATTCATGTTTCCAGGCAGGTTTTCATGTGCATTTTCTTTGCTACTAATTATTGTTACTAATTATTTTTATGCTATCACCATGGGAAATGGATAAGGCTGATTCAAAGGCATATGAACTGATTTTCTATTTGCCTCCTTGGCAAATACTGCACTTTTAAGTCTTTTCAAAGTACATGCATTTGTTGTTCCCAGTGCTTCTGAGTAGTCACGCATTGAAAAGAGTTACACTGACACTAATTTATTGCTTGAATACATTCTAATTTGCAATTTGATTACTTTTTTCCTCTCTTAAGAGACTCCCAAAGCATATATTTCTCCAATTCCCATTCCTTCAAGGAGTATCAAATTTCGTTTTGTTGCATCCAAATGATGGTAGATGCTAAGAAATTGGTTTCCATTCCATTTGTTGCTTAGTCAGATTGTAACCATCACTAAAGATGCTTATATGCTACATATATTTTACATAGCAATATGCTTATATTATTTTTACCCTGGCTGAAAAGCAAGAAAAATTGCAATAGGTTTAAGCTAATGAACTTAATAAAGTACAGTAATTGCATACATGATAAAAACATTATTTTAAAAACAGACAGGTACAGCTTTCTATTTATTTTTATTTATTAAATTTATATGCTGCCCATCTCACTATCCAAAGCAACTCCTTTTGAAAATAATTACAAGGAGGAGGAAGAAAGTTGTGTTTGTATTACTACAAATAAGAAGGATGTATTTAAATGTTCTTTACATGGAAATGGTAGAAGCTTTCAAGTTCTCCTCAATGAAATCTTCCTCATGTTTCATCTGGCTTCCTTTGAAACATATGAAGAGTGAGAATTATGTTGTTTAAAAAAGCCACTTAAAACAGTTTTTTCTAGGAAGTTACATAGCATTAAAATAGCAAGCCATCTCAAAATAGATCATAAGTCTGTTATTCCGCTGCTGTAGTCCAAGTACAATACGTCCAAGTGCTGTAGTGCAAGAAAAGAGGAAATGGAGGATTAAGATCTGAATGACCGGTAGAATAAATAATATTAAATGGATTTCAGTACCAGTCTTAACTCTTGTGTTCAATCCCACTGAGATGACAGCAACAGTCAGGACAAATAATATTATACAAAAAAGCAATTTGAGCATTGATCAGCTTGCATTACTTTTAGTTTCTATTACCAGCATTATTTGATTTGATTTTTTATTTTTTTCCCCCTTTATGGTAACATTTTCTCTGTACTATTAAGACATCCGAGCTTACAAGATTTAAGTCTATAAGACTCAAACTCACTTCTACAAAGGTTACAGTAAAAAAAAGCAAACTCGATCTATTTTTATTCATTAAATTTATTACATGGCACATACAGCCTCCTCCCTGCTCCAAGTAGTCCTCAACTTACAAGCATTCGTTTAGTGACTGAAGTTGCAAAAGCAGTGGAAAAAAGTGACTTACGACCAATATTCACACTTATCATTGCAGCATCCGCATGGTCACATGATCAAAATTCGGGCACTTGGCATCTGGCATATATTTAGGATGGTTGCACTGTCCCAGGGTCACATGATCACTATGTGTAAACTTCCCAGCCGGTTTCCAACCAGTAAAGTCAATGGGGGGGAAGCCAGATTCACCCTAATCGCTGCATGATTCACTTAACAACTGCAGTGATTCATTTAACTGTGGCAAAAGTTATAAAATGGGGCAAACACTTAAAAACTGCCTTGCTTAGCAATGGAAAGTTTGGGTTCAGTTGTTGCAAGTCAAGGGCTACCTGTATTTAGTCACATGGGAATTTCTGCAAATGAGATTTGGTTAAATGAGAACAAGTAACCTGAGGTGATTTATTTAGTTTCATGACTCAGTGGCAGTTTGATTCCTATTTTAGAGGATTATACTGGCTGTCTTAAGTGATCAAGGAGTTGATGCTGTATGTGCTTAATTTAGAGGAGATTTTGTTGAGCTGAGTAGTGACTGACACATAGATTGGATTATAGAACAGTTAAGCAATTAATGGTTTCAACACAGCTGCAGGACTGCACCTTTTTTGCTGTATATAAATTTGAAATTATAGCAATGCATGTTACAAAATTTGTATGAAGAAGCATTTGGCTTGCTGGAATGAGGAGCTCCTGAGATAACAGGAGCAGTTACATCTATCAACAGTTGAATCTATGTATTTATTGCATTATTAGTAAGTAGGCAGATGAAAGAAATACATCTTGTTAAATAATAAGAGATATTTGCCAGCAAAGCTGGAAAAAAAATAACAACTCAACTTCCAGGTTCTCAATAAAATTTCTGGGAAGAAAAGTCACCAGAAAACAATGGCAGGGATGTTTCTTGGTCATTGCTTTCTATGGGTGAATATCTAAATATTTTACTTACTAAACAATACTAGTATAACTGGGCAAGCCATGAAAAGGAATTGATGGTAGATGGTAAAACATTTTAATCTCTTTAGCAATCCTTAACATAACATTTTGCCTTTTTCAGAAAAGCCTCTTCAAAATTAATTTACAAAATTCTTTATATACGTTATGAAAGAGAAATTATCTAAACTGACAGCATGAAGCATCTAAGCAACATTAGCAACAAGAAGTGAATGATCCATTTACATAAAATCAGAGTAGAAATCTAAGTCCTTCAGATCTATTTACAAATGATCAGCAATGCTCCTATTCCCTGGGAGGGCCATTCACAAACATTGAACTACCACATAAGAGTCTCTACTCACTTACTTAATTCACATTACCAGAAAGGCCCTTCAGAAATGAAAGTGGGCTAGAAAGTGTTAAGACCATATAGAAGCAAACAGCTAATGGAGTGAATCTTTACATTGAGCAGTATTTTGTCACTGTGATATTATGAGCCACATTGAACTGGCCATGGAATAGATCTTTGGAGGAAAATAATTGATATTTGAGATTGGCATTAAAAAAAGTGGCATTCTGTAATCAAGATGTGCTTCATTATTAACAACACTGGAAAGTTTTTCAATACTTTTCCTTGTTATTCTTCCTTGAATTGTGTGCAGAAATATGGTTTTTAATGTGGTTAGAGTGCTAAAGTTTGTTGTGGTAAAGAGGAAAAAAAGAAATTTGAGTGAGAATAGGGGCCAGCAGCAGGAGCTCTTGGCTATAGTTCTGTAGAAACTGCCTTTTCTGTACCATGCATTTATATTGATCACATTACATTTTATTTAGTTATTTTGGGAGGAAAATACTTGTACATTACTTTTTAACTCTAAGAACATTTTCAGAAACTGGTTCAGAACCATTAAAATTAAAAGGTTCTTGTAAAATAAAAATGTCCACCAGGTTCTGCTCTTACTAGTGATGGTAACAAAGTCCCAGACCTCTAAGACAGGGGTGTCCAACTGGCAGCCCGCGGGCCGGATGCGTCATGTGCAGGCCACGGCCACCCCGGCTCCTCAGAGGCAAAATGTCACGATATGTCATGTGACGCGATCGAGTTTGGCACCCGTGCTCTAAGATGAGTGAGCTCATGCCTTTGCGGGTTGAGGGCTGCTTTTGAATGGTTTATTGGGAACCACAAACCAAAACTTGAGAGGGCTTAGACAAATACTCAATCTATATTTAATTTAAATGTAATGTCAGTGCAATTGGTAGAATTATTCCTTGTCTGTCACATTAAAAAAATATAGTTCAGTGGCGATTTTTTTTAAGGGAAAGCCTCTCTTTATGATTTGCGGTTATGTATCCAATCTATGCGCTGCTAAGTAAGATAAAAAAACAGCTCAGAGGTCAGCCCCCCAAAAAGCTTTACTTGGTAATGAAAGGATAAAAAGGGTGGAGCCAGACAAGCTTCTCTGAGGAAAAGATGGAGTGTAAACAGTAAAAAAGTTTATTCCATTTCATCGCCTACCTCACTGGAGCTGGCATAGAATGAGATCCAGGGAGTCATTTTAAAGAAACAGCAAGGGTGAAGATGAAGAGTACAAAAAGTTGATGAGGCACAAGTATGGAAAGGTTAATGGGTGGAGAATGGGTTGAAGTACAGGAAGAAATTGAATATATAATTACCTGAGTTCCTTCTCTAAGATTACTGATAATGGTGTAGTACTGTGATGAATACCATGAAATATTTTCAGAGCATGCCACCTGCTTTAGATGATGGTATATACTTCCACTTTTGTTAAAATTGCATTGGTGTATAATCAGGCAGTGTGATATACTCCTTACATAAAATGTATCTTGGATAAGATGAGGCTTTAAAAGAAATAATAGTCTGAATGGTATAAGGTTTCCTGCCGGAGCAGGGGATTGGACTAGAAGATTCCAAGATCTTTTCCAACTCTGTTATTCTGTTAATGACAAACATTATAATACCTAGGAAATAATTTGGCAATAGACCATTAAGGCCATGGCAAAGAAAATTAATTCATTTGCTTAATTTCTTTAGACTTCAAATATACCTTGCATAGGATTCTACAGAACAGCTAATTAAATTGTTTGGGTTTTATTTTTGTTCATTTGCCAACAGTGTGCTTATCAATCAGTCAATCATTTTTATTTGGTCATAGATCAGCAAATAAAACAAGAAAACCACAATTAATTAGGTAAAAAGAAACAAAGTTCTAAAATATCTTAGAAGGATTAGAAAAGAAACTACGGCATACTGTGCAAACTATACTTTGCTCTAGTCAAAGAAATAAAATCATTTTAACCCATGGCTCAGAAGAGCAGAAGGATAAGTGGAGATTAAGTTGAATCAGGCACATAAGGAAGCTGTTTTTCATTCAGAGAAAATACTTTCCAAAGTAGCCATTTTAGCCTGGAGCAGGGAAATAAAATGTTACATTTGAATAAGAGGCCATCCCAAGTACAAGATTATTTCTCCCAGTTGGAACCAGTTTACAATCTTCTTCCTGCTTATCTTTTTTTTTTTTCCCTTATGGTTGAGAATCAGTTGACCTCTTTAAAGTGCTAGGTTGGGTTCTTAGCATTCCCTGAATTAAAAATTCAATGTGTCTGGACTATAACCCTGGCTGCTGTTTCTTAATGCATATGTATTACATCCAACAGAATTCAGCAGCCCTGCAACATATTTTGCTAAACTTTGATGAAGCTAACACCGTCCAGATTTAGATGTGTCCTAAGCAGAAATATAAAAAGGCATTTAAGGAGATGACTTTAAATGGCCAAAACATAGAGACAATCAATAGGCTACAAGTAAAGTGACATGCATCTGGAATATAGTTAGGCACAATAGATGAAATTAGTGCCTCAATTCTGAATTTTCATGACTAAGGTTAATTCATTCATAGCAACTCATTCTTTCCAGACTGTATTACGACAGCAGCTATCAACCTGGGGCTGCCATTGAAAAGTTACAACTCAGATTCTCCTGTTTACAGGAGTGGGTCATTGAAAGAAGGTTGGACAAATTCTGGAATGATTTTCTTGGCTTACTTAGAGCTTTTGAATTTGAAATGAAATTTAAAAACCGTAAATGTTGTTGGGTAGGCTGTATTTTTTTTTAAAAAAGCATATGTAATATGCTTCAGCTATTGAGCAGTTTAAATTGTAATAAAACAAATAAAATATTTTATATACTTGAACTGAAGTTCTACTAACTTGATCTAATGAAAACTGACCTGGGATCAAATTGATCAATGTCTTTGTGAACTTCACTTTATGGATAATTTCATTTGTTAGGCACAAATAATCAGGAGCATTTACTGAGTTCAAAGCACAGAAAAGTTTATTACTGCTACCCATACACAAGAATCTAGTCAACTAATGGTCAAAGCTTAACTGGTGCCAGTTAAGGCTCAGTCAAATTCATGGAGGAGCTGCACTTGGATCTTTTATGGCAACGCAATAACTCTAAACTAATGACAAGTTTAACTCCCCATTCCAGCTCAACCTGCTCTTCTACATATTTTGCTTCCTCAATATTTGGCAAAATGGTTCTTTCAGAGATCATTTGTATTTCTCAAGAATCCTAGCTGAATTCTTTCATTTTTGGAATGTCTGTTTCTTTTTTCTTAATGGGAAACCTTTTGATGGGTTAGGAGAGTTGCATTCTTCTATCCATACTATTTTTTTCATAGAGCAAAGTTTCTATAGAAACTTTTAACAGCTTCTAATTGAAAATCTTAGGTTTTCTAATGCATATAGGAGAAAGGCAAACTAACAATTCCCAAACTTGATTTCTATTCAGTGATATATACTATACACTAAACTGCACAGGGAAAAAAGCACCAGGGTTATATATTATGATGGATAAATATTTCTGGTATATTTTAACAAGAGTGTAGGTAGAAGAATGAATTAATGGCTTTTCTTATATTAAGTATTTCCTATCCTCTGTAATATTCTAAAAGGTCTGTTAAAATTCCATCTGGATTTTCTTTAATTTTAAGAGACTAGGAGAAGCAGAGGAAATTTGCTAATAGTAAATGCAGCTAAATGAATTAGCACTCAGTCTTTGAGGACACGATTTCAAAAGAAAAAATGCAATAAGCAATCCTGTTTAATAGAACAAGATGTGTAAGAGTTTCAGGAAGAACTTAAAAGCGCTCGACAATTACAGTTGATGACTTTTACTAAAAGGTAAAGGACACAAACAGATTTTTTTTGTATCCTGGTATATTTTTGTCTCTCATGACAAATCATGCCATATGTAAAGAAGATTGGAAGTTTTTTTTCATATCTCTGTGCTGTAGGGTGGATCATTAGTTTTAAGAAGTACACATAGTACAAAGGGTTAGAGTAAGAATGTCAGTTGATTCTAATCCTTCTCAGAGCAGCACGAAGATATTTGCATTCATATCAAACTAAACAAGTTCTGCCTTTATTGCAAGAATATCAGAATGAATATAAGGAGAGAAAGAGAACTGGCTGTTATGTGTAGAAGGCCTCAGTAAATATGATGGCTTTTTGATATGTTCCACTTTTAATTGATAAGGTAGTTATAATCTGTCTCACTGGCAACTTACATCTATATAACTGTCTTTCTCTCCCCTTTTCCCCCCACCACACCCCAATTTAAATCTTAGATCAGTTTAGTCATTTGATGCATTGGATGAAGTGAGCTGCTGCAACTCAGAAAACTTAAATCTCTTGATAAAATGTATTAGTCAGAAAAGGTGCTATCAGACTCCTTCTGATTACAGGTAGTCCTCGAGTTTCCACCACAATTGAGCCCAAAATTTATGTTGCTAAGTGAGACAGTTGTTAAGTGAGTTTTGCCCCATTTTGCAACCTTTCTTGCCACAGTTGTTAAGTGAATCAGAGTTATTAAGTTAGTTATATGATTGTTAAGTGAATCTGGTGTGCCCACTGACCTAAGTGAATCTGGTTTACCCATTGACTTTGCTTGTCAGAAGGTCGCAAAAGGTGATCACATGATTCCGGGACACTGCAACCATCATAAATGTGAGTCAGTTGCCAACTGTCTGAGTTTGATCATGTGACCATGGGGATACTGCAATGGTTGTAAGAATGAAAAATGGTCATAAGTCACTTTTTCCAGTGATGTTTTAACTTTGAACAGTCACTAAATGAACTGTTGTAAGTCAAGGACTATCTGTATGTGTTTCCTGCTGCAAGTATATATATCATGTATTATTTCTGTTATTGCAGTACAAAAGCTCTAGGTCCAACCTCAAGACTGCCAAAACAATATACTTTTATCTTTACCATCATATCTACTTTCTGAACAAAAGCAAGGCAAGATTCCATGAGGGAGCTAAATCATGTGCTGGGAGAGAATAAGATTTGATCATATAGTTCATAATGTAAACAGAACAAATTTCTCTTGGAAAGCGATGATTTATATTTTTTTTAAAAAAATAGTGACTGCCATAATGATAATAACTGAAAGGTTTATGATATGTAACTATGACATATTTAAATATGAACTTTGTACCACAGTCTTCAGGCCAATCAAATACCATTCCTTTCACTTTTTACTTTGACCTCTTTTGTCTTTTACTGTTCATATGTTCTGATATTAATAACTGACTTTCTCAAATGACCTCAGATTCTGTCTCTTTCCTCTTCACTACCCCTTCTTGAAAAGACTTGATCTAGATGTAAAGGGATTCTTGGTTAATAAGTATTTCTGGTATATATGGGATGGAAGCTTTTTGCTGCCTTAAAAGAGAAGTACCTTCTTCCCCCATTGGGGAAGTGGGATCACCCACTAATCCTGCAGAACTGATCACCTGGGGTCAAGTCAATCACCTTGCAGTATTAAGCTGGAACATTTCATAGAACTCCTGTCTGGAGAACCCTTGATTTGCCTACTTCATTTAGCAAGAATTTTCTGTGATGTAGCTAATCATTTAGTCCCCTTTTTCACAGCTGGCTGGTCTGTTAAGAATTGGGGAGAAAGCTAAATGGCTAAGGCACCTTTAGAGTCATGGTCAAAGTCACTTTCTCACACAGCTCCTTGTAGTAGGCTGGCATGTGGAACTTTTGGGAATAGCTATCTTTGGATCCTGCTGGCTGCATTACAAGTAAGACTATCCATACCCATGGGGAAAAGATACAATCAGGTGCCCCTGTAGTATAACTTTTAAGAAAGCAGACAAAGAGAACCAGAATCAGTTCTCACACTCACATCTGTGCTGATCTGATTTGAATGTTTTGATTGTGCGTGACTCATATTCTGATTTTTTTTCATCTGTTGTGAAAACGGGATTTCTTGCAGCAGAAGAGGGCTAAGCTAAAATGATCTGTTCCGACGTTGTTATTCCTTAGTAAGAGATACAAAATGTGTTTTCTTAAACTTGAATTAAGCGATGTAATGCTAGCACAGAGTGAAAATATCTGTGTGGATAGGTTTGTTTTTTCCCCAAAAAACATTTCTGTCTTGGTCTTGGTCTTGGTTGGGATTTCTATGCTGTAGCAATTATGAGATACATATTAAAAGATCATAAATCACAGAGGCGACCATAAAAGCTGGTGGCTTCTCTTGTTATATCCATGTGACTTTTCTAATAAGCTTCTAGGTGCAATTCAAGGTGTAGGTTATCAGCTGTGAAACCTAACATGACATAGGAATGGATTATTTGGAGGATCATCTGCTTCCAAAGGTATTTACCCATTTCACATAATCCAAGAGATCTGGGTCTCCTCGTAGAAACAGTATCACTTAATGGACCCTGGACATGTACTTTCTTGGTGGCCATCTTGCCCTTTGCAATGACCTTCCTTTCAACATATGGTTGGCCTTATCCTGCAGGCATTTCAAAAGACAGTTATGACTTGGCTCTTTCCCTGGCTTTTGGATCAGGAGAAGCAGAGATCCTAATTAGATGGGTCATAGTATATTTTTGTTCTGAACGCTATTTGCATGATTTAGTTGATTTTTAATGGCATGTGTTTCTTTCTTTTGTAGTTACTCAATTTTTATAATATTTTACATTACAATTAAAAAAATAACTAATACAAACTTTAAAAAGAAAAATTAGGAAGTGCAGAAACAAAAGAAAGAAATTACAGATAGTCCTCCACTTACGACCACAATTGAGCCCAAAATTTACATTGCTAAGCGAGACAGTTGCTAAGTGAGTTTTGTCCCATTTTACAACCTACCTTGCCACAGTTGTTGAGTGAATCACTACAGTTGTTAAGTTAGTAACACGGTTGTTAAGTGAATCTGGCTTCCCCATTGACTTTGCTTGTCAGAAGGTCAAAAAAGGTGATCACATGACCCCGGGACACTGCAACCGTCATAATCATAAGTCAGTTGCCAAGCATCTGGATTTTGATCACATGACCATGGAGATACTGCAATAGTCGTAAGTGTGATAAACAGTCATAAGTCACTTTTTTCAGTGCTGTTGTAACTTTGGAGGGTCAGTAAATGAACTGTTGTAAGTCAGGGACTACCTGTATAAAGAAATGACTTGCCCTTCATAACAATAAATATAAACAATTTTAGTAATTTGTCATCTCTTAAAATGTAACAAATGATCTCTTCTTCCCATTATCTCTTATCTATAAAAAAAATTCTTAAAACCCCGTTGTTCAGTCCTGGGGAGCAGAAGTCCATTAAGGGTGATCAGAGATAGCAGTATATCTATTTTAACCTTGATCAACTAAACCAACTTTGTATTCCTTTATTTACTTTTAATAATCTTGGGGTTTTTATATTCCTTCCCCCTCAAAGTTATGGAACCTGATTTTTTTCTCATTTTTTCTTCATCCTTTCTCACAAAATTCTTCAGAACATCTAACAGATCACTTTTATAAATCCAATTGCTTGGTGATTTCTTGTACACCACCCAAGCTAGACAGTCATATAAATGTTTCAAATAATTTAAAAATTACTCAGTTGTGACACATTTTAATAGCCTGACAAGAGAAGAGAAATTGGGTGTGTGAAAACAATCCTTATGTATGTATTATTGCCGTATATGAGTGAAAGACCAGCTGTTTTCAAGACTAATAGAAGCATATAGTGCTGCATCTTTTCTAGGCACAATGTAGATGTATAGATATGAAATACATAAGAAACAATCTAAAAGGAAAAAGGAATTCTTTTTTTATGTTGTCCAGTTGCAATGTAATAGAAAAATTCATCCCATGATCTCCCAAGATACTAAGACTGTAACTTTTAAAAAAAATTTAATGGGATGCTACTTATTTTTATGTTGTCAGGTGGATTCTTTAAAGCATTAAACAAAGTCAGGCTTCCATAAGGGATCAATTAAAGTGTGATGGTTATGCACACAAAATTTGATTTAACTGATATTAAGGACTGCAGAATAAGTTGGCTTAATGTACTAAAAAGACTATAAAATTAAAAACTTAGCCTTTTCTCTCTTTATGCATATTTAAAAGTTCCTTTAGTAGCATTATAATGTTCAATCTCAGCTCAACTCCTCTCACCGAGTTGCTGTGGCAAAAGCAGAAGGAAAGGACTGCTGTATATGCCACCTTGAATTTGTGATAGAAAAGACGGCATCCAAATCTAATACATAAATGCAAGTCTACTTGTGGAGCATATAATACTCTGAATAGTGCTGTTGTACAAATGGTTCTGGCATTATGAAACAAAACGACATGGATTCAGAGCAAAGCTTTCAGAACTCTATATGCCTCAGCCTCAAAGGAGCTTTTTCAAAAGGCAACTGGACTATGTTTTTTCATTGAGGAGAACATTTTGCTGCTCATCCAAGAAGCTTCTTAAATTCGGGGGCGGGAGGGGTAGTCTTCCTCAAGGAAAAAACATAGTCCAGTGACCTTTTGAAAAAGCACTTTTGAGACAACCATGACCTGGATGACTGAGAATCTCCACAGACATATATGCCTCAGTGTTAAACATGGATTAAATGTATGCCTGACTTACATATTTAGGAATGCTTTTTAAGGCTCCAAATCAGATGGAACTTTTTCTACTATTAAAATACATTAAGCACCCCTCATCCATAACAGCATCACCGTTAGAATTCTCTTTTATCAGTGTGGTCACTGATTTTGAAAATGATGTGTGTGTGCGTGCGTGCGTGCGCAGATTAGGAATTCTGTTATATAATTGAGGAAACCAGACCAATGGCTTGACTCAGTAGCTCCCTCCTGTTTCTGCCACTAGACAGTCCACGAACTGAAAACAGCCATTGTCTCATAAACTGGCTGGGAATTTCAATTATGTATGCTGTGCAGAATAGTAAAGAATGATCGGGGAGGGTGTTGGTGGGTTTTAAAACAGATCACACATTCTACATTGCTTTCTTTTTTCAAATCTCCAGAGAAGCAATTTAAGTGGTCTGCATTTGGACACTGCCTAACTCTCCTTTTCCTTCCATTCCAATCGATTTATCTCTGGTTTGCTGTGCTCAGGTAACAGTAATGTCAAACAAGTGAAGGTTTGTGAAGGTAGTCATTGTATCAACTTCATGCTTGTAAAAAGCACATTGGTCTCACTTGAAGGCGTACAGAAATCTGCAGGAGTGGTCAGGAATGATAGGAAGTATGGCAGTGTGTAACTATGTGTGTACTTCCTGCTCAGCATGGTATTCTGTGAAGTTCATAAATGATGGAGAAATCTAAGATGATTGCATTATTGTTCTGAATGGCAGGATTCACTTGACCTAGAAATCCTGAAATCTTCAGAAAAGGAACTCAAGGCAACGAGCCAATTCAGAGAAACAGTGCAAAAACTCCCTTGATATAGCTGAATTGTTCATACTGCAGTGACTGTAGTTTCTTCACTTGAAGATTATTTATTATTATATAATGGATAAAAGTAGCAGCCAGTTGCATTTGCTACCTGAAATTAAGTGAATGGAATAATATTTTCATCCTGTTACTATAGGGATACTGATCTGTATTATCAAATGTTTTAAATATAAATTTGAAAAGCAAAGCAGCTCATTTTATCTATTTTGCCAATTTAATCCATTTTTAGTTTAGGTTTTCAGTACTTTTAGCACATGAACCAAACTTACTTATAGTATTTTCTTTGCAAATAATGTGCCATTTAAGTATTTTTAGGGATTGCAAGACAGTCTATATCAAGTAGTTTTATCAACTGGACTGATACTCAGTCTTTAAATAGTTCTGTTGAAGTTCTAAAGCAGCTGTTCCTTTCCATATATCTGATCAATGTATCTGTCTAGAGTAGCCCCATGGTGAGGTAGACAGCAAATAAATTTAATAATAATAATCTGATCCTTCCGGAATTATCACTCCTATTTGGGTTGGGCATTCCAGGACTTTAATTCCAACATCTAATTTTAAATGGAAATCATCTAAGCTAGGTCAGGGTATATTAGTTTAGACATCCTACAATATTCCCTTGTATGTGTGGAAGTCTATAAGATCATTGTATTTACGTTCATGTTAATGAGAGTATGTTTGCCTTTCCATTAAGCAATGGCAAAGAGCATTAAAAGACTTCTTACAGGTGCTTAAGTTGGAATCTTCAACAGTTGCTTTGGCATTTACTGAAGCACTGTATTCATTGAAAGGTAACATTTTATTGCAGAGGGGGGAATTTAGTGGCAGAAGTGTAGGATTTTCTTAGGAAAATCTGTAGGTTATAGACTGTATCTGTAAATATTGAGCAAATGCAAAATAGTATTTCTGAGTATTAATTAAAGCAGTGATAAAGCACTTTGGGAGGAGAGAGCAAACATCTTGACTAAATCAGGACAGACGTAGGTGTCTCTCTGTGTGTGTATCCTTACATCACAATTTGGCAAAAGTCACTCAAGGGTACATTTTCTGATAGCCCAGAAAAATGAAACTGATAATGTTCATTGCAGTATGCCTGAGAAGCAAGGACACTCCCAATGGAATTAACAGAATAACAGAGATGGAAGGGACTTGGAGATTTTCTAGTAATAATAATAATAATAATAATAAAGTTGGAAGGGACCTTGGAGGTCATCGAGTCCAACCCCCTGCTCAGGCAGGAAACCCTATACCATTTCGGACAAATGGCTGTCCAGTCTCTTCTTAAAAACTTCCAGTGTTGGAGCATTCACCGCTTCTGGAGGCAGGTTGTTCCACTGGTTAATTGTTCTAACTGTCAGGAAGTTTCTCCTCAGTTCCAGGTTGCTTCTCTCCTTGACTAGTTTCCATCCATTACTTCTTGTCCTGCCCTCAGGCGCCTTGGAGAATAATAGTACAACCCCTTGCTCAAGCAGAAGACCCTATATACTATGTCAAGACAAATATTTCATCCAAGATTTTTAATATTCAGTTGTATATTCAGCATATTTTAATGATATGAAAATGTTCAACATGCGGGATAAGAAACATAATAATTCTTTGTGAAAGTAGAACTTTTATCTTCTTGAAAAGGGACTTAATACAGGAATTTTCCTGTGGCTCAATAATTCAATGCAATGTTAGGTCAGTCTTAAATGCACACATTTTGTCCATTCTGAATGAAAGGGCATGACTTCATAATTCCAGACATACTTGAACAACACAGATCACATGGATCTTTTAATTTGGGTTATGTATGCATTTATTTATTTATTCATTGATTTATTTATTTGGAGATCTTAGGCCACCCAACTTAACAGAACTCTGGCTGGCTCACATATTAAAAACAAACCACAATACAGTACATTAAACCCAAAAGAAAAAGATAAAGGATTATCATAATAGGAAAACAAATATAAACTATAATCTAATCCTCGTAGTTAAATCCCTGTGGACACATACCACAGAACCTGGGGGAAAGACCAGGCCCATTTGGAGCTGTTTCAATGTGTGGAGGGATGCTATTCCAGATGGCTGGTGCTGCAGCACAGAAGGCTTCTGGGTAGATGTCTGTCGGAATTCTCAATTATCCAGGTCCTGGTTGTCCCAAAGGTGTAACTGGACTTTCTTGGGTTTTTTTCCTTTGAAAATGTTTTGCTTCTCATCCAAGAAGCTTCTTCAGTTCTTCTTACAAGCTTTTGGAAAAGCATCTTTGGAATGCTTCTGGGTAGCATACGGGACTAAAAGGCTAGACTCATCTGGATGAATGATCTGTGCTGGGACAGGGTAATATTGGCCTGTTAAGTCATGTGGAACTCTTGATTCTCCTACCCAAGGATCTTTCAGGCCCTGAATACGTTAGTTTGCAATGACTCTTGTCATTTATGGCATATTGTCTCCAGAAGGTGGTGCTGGGAGACTGCGGTTCAGGGTCATTGTTTTGTCTGCAGTGCCCCATAAGGTTCCATTTATCTATCTTTGTAGTTTTGTTACTGTCCTGAAGAATTGGAGAAGAACCATTTGGAGCGCTGAATGACTTGTCTTCAACATGCTGATGCCACTGAACAGTACTGCAGTTTATATCCAATTTCACTTGCCAGAGTTTGATAATAAGCTTATTTTATTGAGTGGGCAGGAGAAAAGACAGACTTAGGAACATTCCGCTGATCATCAGAAAGCTCAGCTTGAAGACCGGATCCTACTTATTTATGAAAGGGGTATATTCCCACTGAAAGATCATGGTCTTAACTTGGGAATGTTTCTTGATTCTGTGATGCCCTGGATCTTCATTTGATGACAGTGGATTTCTTTGTTTAGTTTAAGGCAGACTGTAAAAAACTTATTTGTTTCACAAGGCTTTTAAGCGATTTTTAAATATACCGGTATTTCTTCTGAGCTCTGGTTTTTAAAGGACTGGGTTTTTCCTGATCTTAATTTTGCTAAGTATGCTTTTAAGTTTTAAAGATGTAATTTACCCTTGGGCCTTTTCTAGTTCCAAAGGCTACTCAGAAATGCTTTAAATAAACATAGTTGCTTTGCCTGCCTGGAATATATCTCAGTTATGCATGAACTGATCTTGTGCTCTTGAAAGTATTTAGTAGAATGACTTTTAACATTAAAGGCTTCAGATAGCATTCAAAGGGCATGAGCAGTTGATATTCCCATTTTAAAAGATTTCACTAGCACATCTGCCCATAAAGCAGCGCAAGTTAATTTAATAATGCAGCAGTACATCAGGACTTTACATGTACGCTATAATTGGATGTACATTCATTACCAGTGACTGCTTTTACTTAAGCAATGGGATTTTCCCCTCTATTCCACCTGCATCATTCCATGCGTGTTCCCAGTTTTCTTCTAGAGAATCTCCAATCCTCCAGAAAAGATCTGAGGATGTTTCAAGAGTAGAGAAGGATTTCCTTCCCTTGACAGATAATTCTTTGTCAATAGAAAAAGGATACCTTTGAATGCAGTTTGATAGCATGATGTTTATACACTGATGCAGCAGTATTTTTATTGTTCTGGGCAAGATGCCTGTTTTCTGTCTCTTTCCCAGTTACACCATGTTTTATCTCTCTTTTAAAAGGGGTGGGGTATGTGGAGCAAATCAGCCTTGTACCTTGATTGGTAGAAGGTGACTACCTAGAGAACGTAAGGAGAATGAAATGAGTATAAGAAGAAACGGGGATATCTGGAAAAAGGTATCCTGCCTGTCTTACTCGGGCAATACTCACTGCTACCTTACTACCTACCTCTTTTCCATTAATGTGCATATGTATCTTTTGTATATCACAGATTACTAGTAAAAGAAGGTAATGAATAAAATGTCAAAATTGAAAATACAGCATATTTACAGGTTAGGTAGAAAATGTAATAATGATTAAGAATAGGTTTCAAACAAGTGGGTTTTTATTTTTATAGTAATTTTATTAAAATTGACATTTACAACAATAAAAATCTAATACAAACTAAAAAAATGGAAAAGAAAAATGGAAAGGCTGAAAAAATAGAAAAGAGAAAAAGTACAGTCAAGAAAAAGAAATATATAAAAAATTATTTCTCGCTTCATCACAGCAACTGATAGTAATAAAACTTGTAACTACATAGTTATAACTATGACTTGTAGTAATGTATCATGTTCTCTTGAAATACAACATATGATCTTTTCTTTTAGCAGAACTGTCTTCAGTTTGCCATTTCTTCCCTGGAAGTCCAAACAAAGGGGTTACTTTTTGTGTAAAGTAAACCATAGTCATTTTTAAACTTTTATTGAAATTGAAAGATTTCTGTTTCTGTTGTATTAGAGAATTGCTTTTCTGTTAAATATTTTTCTTTCAAATATACTTGCACAAAATAGCAAAGGAATGGTCATAGGAGTGTCCCAAAAGGTATCCCAGGAGAGCTAGTCTAAGGTTGTATCTTATACAAGGTTTAGAATTCAAAGACAGCTAAATGCTGTACCTTCTAAAAACACCGATGTAGGAGGAACAATTGGGTAGATGATTGAGAATGGCTAAGAATTACATTTTTAAAGTGGCCTGGATTGTCTTCACAGTAGTAAGTGTTTTGCATTTTATAGAAATCTTCACGATTGCATTTGAAAAACAAACAACATTTCTTCAACTGGATGAATATGTTTTGAACATATTAACTTTTGGATCACTCATTGGCAAAGTAATATTTGGATGACCTGCTGTTTATAAACAAGTCTTGATGGCCTAGTGCACGAAGCCAGATGAAAGTACAACTTTTCAACCTGGGCTGAAAAAGTGGTAGTTCAGGTATATAAGATCATTCTGTTAGTTTATCCCATCACACATCAAAATGAAGCCACCTAGTAGAAGGAATTATAATATATGGACCCTAGTGAGAAAATGTGCATGCTTCATGTCAAATTGAATAAGAAAAAATATAGCAGATTTGCTCATGACGTTAGTAATGAATGTGTATAAGTAAATGTCTTGATACAGGCTCTGGTAAGTACAGTGTATATTATGGGAACTGAGATATGAACAAAGCTCTTGGCTCCATGCATGTTTAGAATATAAATTATACCTGAGCTCTGTGTTAAAAAAAATTCCCACACATTTGGAAACTGCTATTTTAAGCTATTAAATCCTGGCTGTGGAAGGACATTTTTTTTTAAAAAAAGATCTGAATAATCTAAATATCAATCATATTGCTTCCCTAGCATTATTCATTTCAAAAAATTAAGAATGTAAGTGGAGATATATATTTAAGTCATTTCATTTAGTATTGAAAAATTTATTCCTTACACTATGCTGTTGCTCAAGACAAGCACCTCAGAGGGAAGAATACTGTGGCTCCCAGAACAATTAAAGCAGAACTGAACCTATATTTAGTCTAATTCAAATACTCTCTACTCTGTACAAAAACTGCTAGTTCTGCATGAATGCATTTGGTCAAAATCTAATTTGTATTTATATCTTCACAAGGGTCAAATCCATTGAGAAATATATAAAACATTGTCTCTTCTTTTTCATGGAGAAAATAATCACTTAGTGCAAAGTATGTATAGATAAGGTATCCTCAATATGTATAGATAAGGTATCCTCCTAGTTATTTATGCCAATATATAGTTTATTGCCCTCAGTTAGTTGCTTAATGGTAGATGAAACGTACCCCCAAGTAAATTGTCATTCCTCACATGTGCTTGTAGGTGAATAATCTTTATCAGTTGTATTCCTATTGTTGTGTGAATCTAGGGAGCTGAGCTATGTGGTAATAACTGTGGGGCATTTTAGTTTGAGTTTGGTTCTTTGTGAAATTAGTAACTGGTTGGATTAGGTAATTGGATTGTAATTAGCATACGTATAGACCCAAGTAACTAACCAGTGTGATTTTAATCTTATTTTGGCCCGTGGTAATCTTGGCCTGATACAGATCTGGATTTAGATCAAAGAATATTTGAAGGCAGGATAGGCAGCAAGTGGTTCTTATGGTAATTCCAAAGGACCTCACCCTAATATCAAAAGATTAGCAGGATGAGCAAAGCAGGAAACATGTTTTACTTCAAGCTTGAAACAGAATAATTTTACTGAAAAATTCCTTTGGAAAATACTGTATTGGCTCTATTTCAAGAGAATACAACTTGAAATTGCTCAAGTGTTCCATCTGAACAATCTCAAAAAATTTTAAATGTTCCAGCTTTGGAAAATAAGGGGAACATGGGACAAGACTTTTCTATTTTTTTTCATTCCAGGCCATTAGAGTAAGTGAGGTACTATTCCCTGCGGACTGCTACTTACTAATCAAAATAATCCTCTGGGGATTATGGTTTTGTAAGTAAAAAAATAATAAAAGTAATCTCTCTACCTGATATTTCTGTTGCTCAGATCGCAGGTAGCAATTAGTATGAACTACCATCTCATCTGCTAAGTCCTTTGCTGGACTTCTCTAGAGCTCTAAATTTCATAAATAATATCATTAACATGACTATAATAGCAACAAAAATATACTAATGTTCCAATTTTGTAGGCCACAAAAGCTTTGCAATTGCATTGGGATACTCAACATCAAGATGGTTAAAAAAAAGTTCACATGCACACTAAAACTCAGCAGAGCAATCCAACTGGTCCTAACGTAGAACTAATAGTAGTCTTTATATTTGCAACTCAGAAGAATTAGTAGCTGTTTGATTAGTCGTAGCAATCCAGACCTGTCTCTAGTAGCAGAATAGTTGCTTTCTTCAGTTCTAAACCATGAGCTTAACTAATTAATGTTTTGCCTCAGCATTCCACTTTTTACCCTCTCCAGGCTGTAGGGACATCATAGAATAGAATAACAGAGTTGGAAGGGACCTTGGAGGTCTTCTAGTCCAACCTCCTGCTCAGGTAGGAAACCCTATACCATTTCAGACAAATGGCTGTCCAGTCTCTTCTTAAAAACTTCCAGTGTTGGAGTATTCACAATTTCCGGAGACAGGTTGTTCCACTGGTTAATTGCTCTAACCGTCAGGCAATGTCTTCTCAGTTCTAGGTTGCTTCTCTCCTTTGATTAGTTTCCATCTGTTGCTTCTTGTCCTGCCTTCAGGTGCTTTGGAGAATAGCTTGACTCCCTCTTCTTTATGGCAACCCCTGAGATATTGGAACACTGCTTTCATGTCACCCCTCATCCTTCTCTTCATTAAACTAGACATACCCAATTCCAGCAACCGTTCTTTATATGTTTTAGTCTCCAGTCCCGTAATCATCTTTGTTGCTCTTCTCTGTACTCTTTCTAGAGTCTCAACATCTTTTTTACATCATGGTGAACAAAACTGGATGCAGTATTCCAAGTGTGGCCTTACCAAGGCGTTATAAAGTGGTATTAACACTTCACGTGATCTTGATCATGATCCCATCTATTACTGTATTAAGTAAGTTGTTATAAACTAGCCCAATCAAAAGCCACAGTATAAATGCCCAATTAGTACTATCACAACATTCCCAAAAGTGTCACTGAAATTAACTGAATTTTGTTTTGAATACAAGTTGGACATCGTTTCAAGTCAAGCCAAAACAAAACTTGGAACAAAAAAAAATTGTTTCAGAGCACTAAGAACAGCTATTTTGAAACATGTTTTGTTTCCATTATAAGAAATGATGCAGACCTCTTTTTTTCTTTTTTTTTACAAAAAGCTATCTTTGCTTAAATTACATTTGGGAGGAAGGGAGGATATTGGGTTTCCGTGACTGACAGGTCTGTTTTCAAATTAGAGTGATCCTAGCAATTAGGACATCCATTTCCAGGATCTTGAGGGCTGAAAAGATTTGGGCAATTGGTGTGGAGTGATTATTTACCAATTCTGCAAGGATCTATGTCTTAATGTCACCAGTACCTCATTCTGAGTGGCTCACAGTAGGGGGTTTCTAAGTTGCACTAGCTGACGTTGCTTAACAGTTGTGATCAATAATTTTTCTATGCATTTATTTTTTCTCCAGTTTTTGAATTGGTTTAAGCAATTTAAATGGATGTTGTGGAAAAGGTTATCAAATTAATCAGTGTACTTTAATATTGCCCTGTGAAATTCTGTTTCACCACATTCAGGAAGGGGCATCATTATCTTATACTGTAGATATGTGTTCCCTTTGAACAACATTTCCTTTCCTATCTGCCTAGAATTTGACACAGATATGCTGGAATTTATTACTACAGATGTCATCACATTAGATAAACAGAGCTGCAGGCACCGTTTTAAGATCAAATGATAAAATACTAAAGCTGAACCATTTCTGTGGATTTTAAAAGGCTTACTCTCTTCAGAAAAGTTTCCACATAAAGCTCTAGCTTAGTATTCCTGTAAATTTCATTGTGTTCTTCTGGAAAATATGCTGTGTATATTGCTTCTGTGCAAGACTAAAAGAGAACAAAGTTTTGCCTTTTCAATTTTGCACTAGAATCCTGATAAAACAAATAGCACTATTTGTAGGTTGGCTTGGATCTGATTAGACCATTTCGAAATTTATTTTGTTTGTTTGTTTATAATATTTATATAGCCACCCATTTTATGTAGAACTGTGGGCAGCTCCAATCAACTGAATTTTCTGCTGAGCCCCCAGGTGGCCCTTTTTGTTGAATATCAGTAGTATAAACTTTCATCTCATTGCTGTCATAATAAATAGAATGCATTTTGCATGTATGGTTTAAAGTCTACAAGTATATATAGAAGATAGAACATAGAATAATAGGGTTGGAAGGGACCTTGGAAATCTTCTAGTCCAACTCCCTGTTCAAGCACTAGGGGTGCTATGCTCAAGGACTAAGGGTGATATAATAGCAGTCTTCCAGTACTTGAAGGGCTGTCACAGAGAAGGGGGGGGGTTACCTATTCTCTAAAGCACCTGAGGACACAACAACAAATAACAGGTGGAAGATCATTAAAGAGAAATCTAACTTAGAAGTAAAGAAAAATTTCATGACAGAAGAATTAATCAGTGGAATGCTTTACCTCCGGAACTTGTGGGTGCTCCATCACTGGGGGTTTTCAAGAAGAAACTGGACAGCCATTTGTCTGGAATGGTATACGGTCTCCTGAGCAGAGGGTTGGACTAGAGATCCCCAACCTTTTGGGCACCAGGGACCGGTTCCGTGGAGAGAGGTTTTTCCACGGACCGGAGGATGCGTGGTTTTGTGTGCTGCTTGCATCTTGCAGATGGGGCTTTGTTTGTTTGTGCGGCCCGGTTGCTGGCATGCCGTGGCCCAGTACTGGTCCATGGACCGGGGGTTGGGGACCCCTGGACTAGAAGACCTCCAGGATTCCTTCCAACCCTATTATTATATGTTCTATATATTCCTGCAGGCTTTAAACCATAGGTGAGCAACTTGCAGGCCACATGTGACTATTAGCTGCTACAGTATGGTTTGCAGAGCCTCAGTAGAGAAAAAGAAAACATAAAAAAAGAAAAGTGGGTTCCAACCTTCTCTTGGCTTTGGCTCCATCTTCTGCCAGCAGTAAAAGGCCTTCCATACGGTAACATGAAGCTGAACTCATATAAATTTTCCCACTCTGGCTTTAAACAAACAGGTAATTAATACAATACATTGATTCAAATTGTAGATTACCATTAAATGCATCATTATCCTTTAAAATAACAGTGCATTTCACTTGCCTGAAAAATGTTTCTCTGTTTTCCAAGCTTGTGCTGCATAAAGATTGAGTGCAACATGTGAACAATAACTGTTAACGTTTGTCAGTTTTGGCTTCCATAGATTTCTTCTTCAAAAGTTAGTAGTCCATAGTGAACTATTGTGATTGCTTATAAAACTCCCTTGTTTTGCTTCCTCAAAGCTACCTGACTCTAAATTACCTTAATTTTACATGCACATTTTTTTTAATATGGATCAGTGCTCTGCAGCCATAAGAACTGGAGTTGGAGGAAGCTTTTCTTTCTAGGGGTCATCACAGTGGATCAGTTATCAAAATAATGGATTGCTTCCTGTTTTTGCTGGCTGATCTGATCAGGGCCTGACGTTTATTGGAAACTTCAAGTTACATACTTAGCATGGAATCCAAGTCATACATTCTTTTTACTTGAGGGTGATTACATTAACTGTGTTGTGTACATCCCCAAATAATTCAAAGCAGGTTATTCTTCAAAAGCAAATGAGCTCCAAGACAATTTCTTCCTCAGGCACGGAAGTGACCCTCAACCACCGTCGAATCTGTTACTGACATTGTGTGAGCCAGCAAACTAAGTTGTCTGCAATTTGTGACAGTGTAAAGGAGTGGTTTTGCCAGTTCTGTGTTTCAGGACATGTATCGTTAAACCAATAGTTGTGATTATGGGGGTTCTGGAGTGCAGTGGGTCACAAGGTTAGAATGCTGGACTGGCGATCGGCAGGTTTGCATTCAAGATCTACTGCTGCTGCGTGACAGAGTAAGCTCCCGTCAGACTCTGACTCCTGCCGACCCAGCAGTTGGAAAGCGGGTGACCATGAGTAGCTAAATGGATACAACTTTGGTGTACAACTTCATGGGGGCACAAAAGGAGCCCCCAGCTGGGCGTCCCCCGGGCAATGGTGGTGACACCCCATGGAAGCACTTTGGTGCTTGTGACATGGAAATATTATTATATGGGGGTTCTATCCATTTTCTAAGAGACAGTGTAACTGATAAAAATGTGCAGTAGAACTGAGCAAGATGTCAGAGTGATAGTACACATTATAAAAATTATGGTAGGCAGGCAGGCAGATATCGCAAATGGCCAGATTTCTTCAATACACTATCAAATTTAATTTGTTTGGATAGTTTCCATATCTCTTCTCATGAGCTTATGAAAAAAGTAACTCTGACCTGAGAAACAATTCTATAAATGATGGTTTGGGGGAGTTATGTAGGGGAAGTAATTCAGCTGTGTTTACAACTATTATAAGCCTGGGTAAAACTCTAGAAATACATTAGTTATGCAACAATAAAATAGATTGTTGTGGTTTCAGTGTACACGTGTTGTTGCTATTGTTTCCAGCTAATGTGTAAGGAGCTTTATATATAATGAGATGAAAATTAATAAATATTTGTTAACCAAAATATAGAGACATGGGAAGTCCTATCCCAAAAGGTGCGTTTTCCAGAAGGCAACTATACTTTCTTGGCTTTTTCTCCCCGTTTGAAGACATTTCGCTTCTCATCAAATTTGGAAGAGAAACAAAACGTTTTCAAAGGAAAAAACCTAGAAAGTCCAGTTGTCTGAATGATTGAGAAGCTCCATAGACACATAGAAAGTTCTGATTCATGCATGTAGCCAAACTCTTAATATAGATTAATAATAGATAAAAAATTAAAATTTGATACAAAGATGGTCCAGAATGTTTTAATGATTAAGATAATAGTAGTAGTAGTAGTAGTAGTAGTAGTAGTAGTAGTAGTAGTTGGAAGGGACCTTGGAGGTCATCTAGTCCAACCCCCTGCTCAAGCAGGAAACCGTATACCATTTCAGACAAATGGCTGTCCAGTCTCTCCCTAAAAACTTCCAGTGTTGGAGCATTCACTGCTTCTGGAAGCAGGTTGTTCCACTGGTTAATTGTTCTAACTGCCTCTAGATCTCTAGAAATGAAACAATGATGTGTTTAATAGTGAACTTTCAGTATAATGTCAACCTAATAATGATGCTGGAGATTCCAGCAAACACCAAAACATAAATATGATAAAATGCAGTAATGAACAATTTCACTTTGGGCATATTTGAAGCATCCTTAAAATGCAGTGAAAAGCTCTAGTGGTAATCCAGATTTATGTATGTTTGCTGAGTGCTAGTTATAATTATTCACAAATAAATAATATTTATTAAAATGTATATCTTAATTTATAAAAATAATTTACTTTAAAATTATTGTTTATATCTAAATAAGATATAAAATCTTAATTTTCAATTTTATGATTTTCAATAGGCTAAAGCACAAATAGCTTGCTCACAAGCTTAAAAATACCTCTCTGTTTTCTTTTTTCAAGCCATTTTCTAGTCTTACTTGTAAATAACTGGCTTTGAAAGAAATCTTTGTTACCTGATGTTTTTCTTCATCTGTCTTTTGTTGTTGAGCTATTATTTAGAGTTGGTTTTACATACATGGTTTTAAAATCCAATGCAAATATTTGGAAAAAGTAAGCCAATAATACAAATATGTGAAAAACACTGAACTAAAACATAATATGATAAGTCTTCACAAGAGTTTTCTTGTCTTTCCTTGAATAGATTCTGGATTTATTTTTTCACCAATAAACATACCATGCCAGTCCTCCTATCTGTGTATTATGGTGTCTCACAGAACAGAATCTCAAAGAATCTGGTTTAATATCATGACATGAAACTGCCATGTAATATGTTATCAGTACTGCATTCCTCTACTTCAGCTGTATGATGTCTTAAAAGAAAAAAGAGGACTGTAGTAGCTATTTTTTGCATAGAATGCTTTTTCCTTCACCCAGAACCAACACAGTGTATGTTGGATGGTTTACAGAGCTCTCCAGATATAATTCTCCTCTTGCTTTATGCTAATATCACAATTTTGTCACCGTATCACAAAACAGATGTTGAGAGTTTGGGAAAAATTCAGAGAAGAGCAACTAAGATGATTAAAGATCTGGAAACTAAAACATACAAAGAACAGCTGCAGGACTTGGGTTTGGCTAGTCTAAAGAAAAGAAGAAATAGGGGAGACATGATAGCAGTATTCCGGTATTTGAGGGGCTGCCACCAAGAAGAGGGGATCAAATTATTCTCCAAAGCACCAGAGGGCAGGACAAGAAACAATGGTTGGAAACTGATCAAAGAGAGAAGCAATCTGGAATTAAGGAAAAACTTCCTGACAATGAGGACCATTAACCAGTGGAACAGCTTGCAGCTCCAAAAATCGTGGGCGCTCCATCACTGGAGATTTTTAAGAAGAGACTAGACAGTCACTTGTCTGATGGTATAGGTCTTTCGGCTTGAGCAGGGGGCTGGACTAGAAGACCTCCAAGGTCCCTTCTATTCTATTCTATTCTATTATTCTATTCTAATAGAAGAAATCCTTTCAAAAATATTTCTTGCCTAAACTATGATCTGGCATGGCCTACGGACATTTTCCTCTCACCCACCAGAGCAGATGCTTGAAAACTGAACCACTGGATCAGCGTATCTATTGGTTGTTAATGTCTCAAAGCCTCCTGCCAACCTCAAGAGTGAGGCCTGAAAAATAATTTTAAAATGTCCTTGAAACCTGGATAGTATGATTGATATAATAAAAAAATATTAATTTAAGAAGCTGAAAGATCAAACTGTCAAAGGCTTTGATATATGTTAGATGAATGCCCTCCCCCTCCCAAAATAGATGTAGAACAGTGCTTGAATAGGGTCATCCTTTCTAAAGCGGTGGTTGAAATCCCTGTCTTGAACAGGCAAAGGTAAAGTTTGATTCAAGTCAAATATGGCTCCCAGTGACTTCAGGACCCTTCCTGGCAGTTCTCTTGACAACACTATGGAAGAGATTGGTCATCACCTTCTTTCAGGATCCTTTTTCCAATTTCTAGTCTATTTAACCTACAACCATGATAATTTCTGATGGACTCTATTGAAATATTAATGAGAATCAACTCTGTTTATTTTTTGAGATCAGCCAGGTTTAGTTAGATGTTGGAGCGCAAAGCCTAAAATAAACTTGCATGCAAATTCAGAAATGGCATTCATTTTTGGGGAATGTTTACTTTTGTTTGCTGAATTTTAAGGCAATGGCAAGGATTAGCATACTAAATTTAATAATGCGTGCATCCTGCAATTTAACTTAGTTTAAAATTTCTGAATCTCAAATGTTCCACATTTGTCAATTAATGATAACATAAAGGAAGTACAATAAACTGTTCTCAGTAAATGATACGTTCCTCTTGCAAGACCTCAGTTTAAACATTCAACCTCCATTCCAGTTTGTTGGAAGATAAGTGCTCAGTTTGCTTTATACATTTACCTTTGGTGGAAATATTCAAAAGAGCAAGAATTTTGGAACATAATTCTGAATTCCTGTCAGAAATTCCTCCTCATTAGACAATTGGAAACTCCTGAGGCCATTTATTCTTTTGACCCTAATCTTAGATTTCTGTAAAAAAAAAGTTTTTTTTATTATATATGGCAGGGTCATATATCACCTGAATGATTGTCTTCAAAGCTGCTCATTGCACAATAATAATAGTTCCAGGATTATTCTTATTTTCAGATAGATTACAATTCTGTACAAATTGACATAGTCCCTGTTGAATGATATTCCAAATGAGTATAACTTTTATCACTAACAGACATGCAGATAGGAATCTCAAACTAATGCAGCATCAGTTGGTGATACAGGCAGGGTTGGGCTAAGTAGGATCAGTCCTTTATTGCAATATTTCAAGGAACTATGAAATCTCTGAGGGAGTTGGGCAGTTCAAAAATGAGAAAAATAAAGAAATTTAGGCAAGGTAATTTCTATAATGCCTGGATTCTCAAAGAAAATCTTCAGCCATTATCCTATAGGTTTTTTGAAATGCTAGAACTTGGAAATATATTTCAACATACTTATCCTTGATATTGCCTATCAGCTTTCCCCTTAAGAGGACAGGCAAGATAAGAATGAGTTACTGGGCAATATCTTAAAATTATGAATATTTCTCAAAAAAATATGTTCTGAGATTAGGTTTAGTTCACAAAGGGACATGGATTTCCACATTGATAAAAGTTGTATCTTGAATATGAATATAAACACTATTACCACAATATGTAGCTTTAGGTACATATGAAATTTACCAGCTTTTTCCAATATGTTTCATTTATTCCTCTATCATTAAGGTCTGAATTCTTTTTTTTAACTTACATCATCAGTCCCATAAATTGCCTTAAAATTCTTGAGATGAAAGATATGTGCACACCATAAAATATTGTAAGTGTTGAAGCCAAGAAAATGTGGAGTAGATTTCTTCACATTTGACTTAAACTTTATGGTTTAAAGTCTCCTATTGCTGATCCACTGGGAGAAAAATCACCTTGCAGAATGGGGAAGGAAACTAGATTATACCGTAGTAGGTAACTCTGTGGCATAAATCACATTTTTCCTAAGGAACCATTGGCTGGGTAATAAAGTCCATGATTTTGTAAGTGAAAAAAACATTTTGAGCATCATTTCCCTATTGAACAACAATATTGTGATCTATTCTAGCCCATCCTTTCGCAATGTTAGCACACCTGTTTGGAGACCACAGTCCTAGTGTGATTTCTACCTTTTCACAACAATTTGAACATAGGTACATGTCCTTAGATACCAGCCATAATTTTTGGCTTAATCCCAAGAGAAAGCATATATAAGAGGTAGATTAAACTAGTCTATAATTAGAACATTGTATAAATATAAAAAAAGAGCTAATTAATTTTTATAAAATAATGTGTGGACCCATGAGGCATAAAATCTAACCCAAGCTATCAGTTGAGCATCCTGCTCACAATCATTCTTAGAGAAACCTATGTAATTTGGCTCTTAAGTAATTATCTCAGATGAAGTATCCTCCCATAGCCTTGCCCCTCCCAGAAAGTAGAACAATAATGGCAGTGGTACTATTTTTGGTTTCCTTCTTAGTAATTTGGAAGTTTTTGCCTACCAGGAGAATTAGAAGGGATTTTCCTAACGTTCCCATTTTGAGATACAAGTCCTTAATGGAAACGTTATGGCTTTACTAATGAAATATTGAAAATACTACTTAAAAAGAAAAAAACATTTTGCAGGCCTCCTCTGTAAATGAGCAATGAAAGGACCAGAATTTAAGATCTGAGTTATTAGGTCAGAGACAGGAAAGAAATTGTTCAATAGAATAGACATGTCCATATTTTTGCAGATATACTGTATATGTATGTTTGTGCATGTCAGAATGGGTGCACCTGAATCTCTACAGATGCAAAAGAAGGCACAGCATAAGCAGTCTTTTGCAGTAAAGCTTTTTTAAAAAAATTATTAGATATTACATTGGAGTATGCATATATAGGATTGCACTCCATTTTAATAAGAGAACAGAAATGATTTGTACACAAATATGTTTTGTTTTTCTCTGAAGAATAGGATAGCAAATTCCTTTTTAAAGAACAGTTTAACCCAAAAAACTAAATTTTTAAAATGATCCATTGAACCTCAAGAGTGGAGCATACTCAAAATTAGATCCTTTGTTACTGGCCAGTGAGGAGATTGCTTAGTTTTGTTCACTTCTACTAAGATAAAAATCCTACTGAATTCAATGGTGTGTTCTCCCAACTAAGGATAGAGTAAGTTCTAAGGATAGAGTTCATAGATTCATAGAACATCAGCTTATTTTAGAGGAACTGTGCTGTGTGGAAAGGGGAGAATTGCTCCCAATAGTCCATATTGTATTGCATGTAAATTTGTCTCTGTCCCATTCCTTGTTCAGTCTTTTTCTTTTTCTGGTTTTTTAGATTCTCCGCAGCATCCTGCTCTTCCCTACGATAGAACGCATGGCACAGTCCCCACAAGGCAAGCTCATGACTCCCCTGCTCTGCTGGCTCCGTTATATTCTGTACATGCCTATATATTTGTTCACCCTTATACCAGAAAGAGTCAAAAGCTTCTTCGTGCGCTTTGTATTGAATCAGCAGAAATGGAATGATGAAACTGTAGAAACGACATTGATAGACATGCTTAATAACATGGATTGTATCGGTGAGTAGGACCAGCACATGAGACTTGTTCTTTCTTCTAAATTATCTCATCTAATATGCATTTTTTTAAATTGATCAGTCCTCATAAAAGGCAGCTATCATTAAAAAAAATGTATTGCTTTAAATATTTTTAAAGGTTTGAGCGGTAACGGCTCTTGGGTTTCTAGCAATATGGGCATAAGCCAAAGTAACAATGCCTTTTCCCCCCAACAAAAATGGATAGGTGGAAAAAAGTTGTTGTTTGTTGATTTATTTATTCAACTTGTTTATACCATCAATTACTGAAGCCTCTTGGCTGTTTATAATGTAAGAAATGATCTGCAGTGTTTGGACCTTGTACCGTTGTTGTAGCCTGTAACCCTGGGATATGCAATTTTTTCATGCATACAGTAGTTTGAAGTAAAATGTTTCTTGAAATTTATATCTCCCTTCATTGTTGATATATATATATATATATATATATATATATATATATATAGAGAGAGAGAGAGAGAGAGAGAGAGAGTTTTTTAAAGCACCTTTGTAATTTTAACTGCTATACTGCAGTTACTTTTTTATTTATGATCTCTTTTGCCTTGCAGCCCCAAACTAGGGGCGTTAAACAGGCTATATATATTTCTGTGGGCTAAATTAGATGGTTAATCTCCAACAATTCTCTGTGCTTATTGCTTATTGTTATACTGGTGCCAAGGTTCCCCGTCCTTTTAGGACAATTTAAGAGGGAGCAATGGCTAGGTTTGGAAAAAAGTAGAATGGAATTGCTGAAAAGCATCTCTTTCTCAATTCTGCCAATTAAAAATGTCTTCTGAATCAGAACCTTCCATCACTGGCAGGAAATTAATCAGAAGTGCAACTCGGAACATTCACAAAAGCTAACAAACATCTCCAAACACAGTTTTTTTTAGATATATTCTATGTTTCCTTAATAGTGCTTGTTGTCCCATTCTATTTTAAAATCTTAAATCTTTTTGCCCCTTTTTTATAACTTTAGAGCCTTTCCTCCATCATACTGCTATATTTCAGAGGTGCGGTTCCTGAAAATATATGGTGTTTTTCCCACTATTTTTGAAGTGGAAAGATATGATAATTGAGTGGTAAGCCTTAAAATAATGCTTAACTGTAACCATCTCCTTCTAAAGAAAAGACTAGAAAAAAATGGGAAATCCTATTCCCACCCATTGTATGATGCAACTACGACTATTTTACATCTTTGACAAAAAAATAACAGGTGGAAATTTATCAAGGGGTGAGATCCAACCTAGAACTAGGGAGAAATTTCCTGTCAGTGAAAACAACTACTGGAACGGCTTCCCTCCAAAAGTTTTGGGTGCTCTTATCACTGGAGTTTTTAAAGAAGTGATTGGACATCCATTTGTTCGGAATGGTAAAATGTCTCCTGCTTGAGCAGGGAGTTGGACTAGAAGACGTCCAAGGTCACTTCCAACTCCGTTATTCTGCTATTCATCTCAGCGGCTTCTGAAGAATTCTTCAAAGAATTTGTTACAAATAGGTTCTTTAGCCAGATAGAAATCGTCAACGTTTTAGTGAATGATATATATAATTGTATGTATCAGTTTACTCTGCTGCAGAATAGAGATTCTGGGTAGGAAAGTCTGCATGGATAAAACCTGTGATGGACGAGAAATATTGGGAACTTAATGGAGGCAAACAGGTTTGTTCCATGTCATCTTTATAGGTGAAAGATTGGGAGGTGTTCCATCTTACATTCCATACATCATTCCTTTGGACAATATGGTATCATTTTTGTAAGGATTACAATTTTGAAACTTAGCATGATGTTTGTTAGCATCATGTTTGTTCTTTCATAGCTAAATGAGCCATCGTCAGACTCCTCTCTGGAGGGGAGCACAGAAAACATTGATCATGCAATGAGCAGAGAATGAGCTCTTGGGGATTTGCAACTTCCCATTTTTTTTAATGTAATTAAACCCTATTGGGAATGACTGGTTTTATTTGGCTGGACTTTACTAGCAGTCTTTAAATAAAATTAAGTATTCGTTGATTTCAATGAGTCGCCTTCCTTGGAAATGAATCATTGTGGTTGGCTGAGTTGAAAGGAAATGCCCACAAACATTAAGACTGTGAGAATAAAGGGGTTTTATATAGTAACAAACTCCCAGGCTTCCTGTATAGGTAAGTAATCTAGCAAGTGGCATGTCCTGTACCATCTGCTTTAGATTAGCAGTAACTGACAATATCTTGATCAGCAATCTTGGCTATTTTAACTTGGCTTTACCAATCTGTGCAGTGGAATAAAATTGGAACAAACATTATATCCATTTGCCCTTCAATAACCCATTAGATATGGTTCAGAAATGTTCAGCAAATGAATTTATTCCTCATCCCCAGGATTTTTGTGTTAACTAACTCATTAAAAGTATATGTGTGTGTGAGTGTGTATGTGTTACCTTTGGCATTAGTTTCTGTCTCATTGCTGTAGTTGCAATAAAATCCATGATGAGAAGAGAAGGTAAACGTTTCCTTTAAAATGATGTGTTTCCTAGCCCAAACTAACCTGCCAGGGACTCGTTACCACGTCCGGACCTTACTCACAACAATATGTTTTCTCTCCTCTAAAAAGGAAATGAGATTTAGAAAACCTAATTATAACAAGACTAAGTGCCCAGCCCGCCTTCCATCAAACTCAAAAAGTAAAACACCATTTAGAAGGAGTGTGGCCTCAAGCAAAGTCTTGGTTGTGTTGTTGTTAATGGGAGAATTTCAGCAGAATAAAACATAAGCTTCAAAGTACATAGGAAGTTTCAGCAACCAGAAAAGAAAGCATGGTGGTCAATAATATACCATTCAATATTTAGCTAAAAGATCTTAAAATGGTCTTTTGTGGACTTATAAACAGAGGACTAAATATTAATAAATAAATCAGCTAAATACTAAATAAGTAAGCTGTCTCAATAACAACATAGCTTATTAGAATTTTCATAGGATTTAATTTTTTTGCCTAGTCAATTTCTTTATTCAAATATTACATTTTCAAAACTTATTGGGCAGATACTGTTCTATAATGTTACCCCATGTGCAATATGTAGAAATCAACACTGATATTAAAATAGATTCTGGATATTAAAATAGGGATTCCACTACTTTGCTCTCAAATAATTGGGTATACCCCCTCAGAAGTCGCATTTAGCTGCCTCTTTGCTTTCAGGAAATAAGTTAAGTATTTTAACCCTTTTTCTTTTAGTTTTATATTTTTAACTATTTTGAGAGCCTTATGGGTATAAAAATAGGTATACATTGAAATAAGAAATAAGGAATTATATATGTGTGTTGTGTGTATGTGTGTGCATATGTTGAAAGTAGATATATATCTTATGGTTAATAATAAATCTCATATATTATCATTTATATTGATTCTAATGATGATAGCACCTGCATTAGAGAGTACAGTAGTGGCTTTATAATAGTTTGGGCAATAAACCAGGCGGCCCCTAAAGAGCAGCAGAGTGCCACTTAATTGGTACATTGATTGATTTCACTGTGGGAAAGAATCATGGATATTTCATACCAGATATGACATAACAAGACATGAGAATGTTAGAGATATCTAGCAATAGTAATAGCACTTAGGCTTTTATACCACTTCCTAGTGCTTTACAGCCCTCTCTAAGCATATTGTCCCTAACAATCTGGGTCGTCATTTTACCGACCTCGGAAGGATGGAAGGCTGAGTCAACCTTGAGCCAGTCAGGATCGAACTCCTGGCAGTGGGCAGAGTTAGCCTGCAATATTGCATTCTAACCACTGTGCCACCACAGCTTCTAGACATAGAAAAGAGCGATAAAACATCTTTACAAAAACTAATTCTTAAACACCTGACTTAGTCTTGGTTCTGGTTTTTGCCTCCTAAGAACTTCACTAATAATAATAATACTTTTACCACTCTTCAAAGACCAGTATTTTAATGTATAAACAAAGGGGAAAAGAAAAAAAAAATCATTTTCTTTGAAAGTAATATCCGATCAAATACTATTATATTGCTAACTGTAGTTCAAATTCTTATTTTCAAATACCACATTTTTTCTCCATGATGTCTCTTATGCATAAAGGTTTGCAAACTCAGGTCCTTTCTGATATGCTTCCTGGAATATATTGAGTTAAGTTCTGAGATAGATAACCAGCTTTCCTCCAACCATAATTGCTGAAAAAAATGCACCTTCCCACTATTTGGAAGCACAGAACCATAAAAAAACATCATTCTAAAATAGACTTTATATAGGTACAGGCAGAAGAAAAACTTCTTTGAATTACCCTCTGTCCCAGGATAAAAATGGAAAATACCATGGGCCTGTTACAGTCCTAACTCATTTATTTTTATTTGATTTGATTTTTATCCCACCTTTATTATTTTTAGAAATAATTCAAGGTGGCAAATATACCTAATCCCCCTTCTTCCTTCTATTTTCCCCACCACAACAACCCTGTGAGGTAGGGCTGAGAGAGAGAGAGAGTGACTGACCCAAAGTCACCGGGCTACTTTCATGTCTAAGATGGGACTAGAACTCTCAGTCTCCTGACTTCTAGGCTGGTGCCTTAACCAATAGACTAAACTGGTTAGTATCACTCCCCTTCCCAGGGATATGATTCCCCTATTGCTAAGAAATTGCCAAAACTGAAAGGGAAAATTATCTTAGCAGATATCAGGATCTTGCAATGACATATGCTGTTCTTAACAATAACAGCACAATCCTTAATGTCCTCACAAGGGTGGTAGTTAGACAGATGAAAAAGAAACACAAGAAGATGAAATAGGCGGCTACCTCAGAATAGTTTTACACTTTCATCCACTTTGTTACATTTTATTAATCCTCAAAGGTTTCCCTTTTTGAAAAATAAAGATACTTAACCACCTTTCAAATGGAAACCGTCTTCCTCCACATCTTAAGCATATTAAACTTCTAGCAAATGAAGGGGCACCAAAAAGGAAAAGGGGAGTGAAATATGCTTTTTTTTATTTTGCAGCTTATATTATGAATGCAATGTGCTTGGGGGGGGGGGGGCTTTGTTTTTTTGATTTTTAAAAACTTACTGCCTGGAAAATATTTTCCATTGAGCATGTAAGTAGCTGATTTAAGGTGAGGGCAGACGGGTCTGTATCTATAGCGCACAGGATTTATTATCCACTAGCTTGACTGGCAAACTTCCTCCGTTTGTTTCTGTAAAATTTCCACAAAAGTACAGACATTACATAATGGGCAAACACTGCAAGCCTTTTTGAGAGAGGCAGGCTTCTGGGTCAAAGGTTAACGTCTGGATGACAGCAAAGATACAGATAAGCACAGTAAGCCCCCAAGCCCCCTCCTTACATGCAGTCCTTCCTTGCAATCTTAAATCTGTGGCTTCTCTGGAGGAATTTCCTTGGGGTTTTTTTTTATCTGTTTACTGACCAGAAGAGTAGTGAAGATGGTTTATTTTACAATACTTGGCAGTGGTGGAAGAGATTGAAAAAAAAAAAGTCCTTATCTTGGGAAAACAGCACTTGAAATTGTTATTAAAAATGAAGTGGAAAACTATTTTCTTCCCATTTTATATCAAAATGAGCTGGATACAAACCATATTTAATAGTTGGCAGTCAGATGGCTGAAGAGTGGCTAATGAACAGGAAGGAGAAACTAAAGCCTTTATATTTTTCTTTTCTCTCTCCTCTCCTCTCCCCTTGCCCTTTTCACTTTCATGAGAGCCTGAGAATCACTGTATCAGTGAACTAAAGAAGTTAGAAAGCTTGAATGCAACCAACATGTTTTGTCATGCTTTAAAGGAGCTATACAAAAGTTGATAAATTCCTTTGATTCATTATATGGAATGTGTGGAGGGAGCAGGTAAATTGCACATAGAAAGTTGTTCCTGGCACTAGGGTAAGCTTTGTGCCTGGACTTGGGGCACCAAGTATGTGAAGAGTCCCATTCCTGCCTATATTGACACGTATGGTGAGTTTTTCTCAGCTGCCCTATATGTTTATTTTTGTACTATATTGTAATTGTTTTTAATTAATTTTACAGTTGCTAGCCTCCCTGTATCACTTCGGATGGATGGATGGATGGATGGATGGATGGATGGATGGATGGATGGATGGATGGATGGATGGATAGATTAGATAGATAGATAGATAGATAGATAGATAGATAGATAGATAGATAGATAGATAGATAGATGATAGATAGATAGATAAAGATAGATAGATAGATAGATAGATAGATAGATAGATAGATAGATATATAGATAGATAGATAGATAGATAGATAGATAGATAGATAGATAGATATAGATAGATAGATAGATAGATAGATAGATAGATAGATAGATAGATAGATAGATAGATAGATAGATAGATAGATAGATAGATAGATAGATAGATAGATAGATAGATCCTATATTTAGGCAGGAGTCGTAATTATATTTTTGGATTGATAATGTGCCATCATGTCATGGTTGATTCTTGGTGACCACCTAGATAGATTTTCTCCATGATGCAGTTACATAGCTTTGAGCTAAATTACGCTTAATATTAGACGAATTGAAGGAGATACGATAACTGCGTTGAATTATACAACAGTACAGATTACAGGTAGGCCTCTTTTAACAACTGCCCTGTTTAACAACCATTCAAAGTTATGACAGCATTGAGAAAGTAACTTTACCACCAGTTCTCACATTTACGAGCCTAGCAGCATTCCACTGTCATACGGTTGCCATTTGAGCACTTCCAAATGGGCTTCTGACAAGCAGAATCGGTAGAGAAGTTGGCAGTAAAATGGCAAGTCACGGCCACGTGACATCTCACTTAACTACCCGTGATGATTCACTTAATGTCCCCAGCGGAAGTGGTGTCATAAGCCTGTTGGGGTCATGTGATGTTTCACTTAGTGACCACCTCACTTAGTGATGGAAATGAGATTGCTAAGCAAGGGCTTGAGATTGAGATTGCTAAACAAGGGCTACCTATACGTGTGGCATTTTAAGTCCTCTGGATGAAAAGATTTATGAAAAGATTGAATGGTAAATGCCACAACTGTATTTCTCACAAAAGCTTTCCACGGCTGAGCACAAGTGAGTTAACTGGCTATGGAAAACTAAAGATTACCACAGAGATTGAAAACTATATATGAAATAGAAAGAGAAGAAATATGTAGAAATCATCACAATCACTAAAAAGTTGGAGAAGAGGGGGAAAACCCGTTTCATTTACATGCATATAAATTATTAGCTTATTTGCAGTACACAAATTAAAGCTGTTTCTCTCTTCTAGTTTGGCCTATAGAAGCACTGAGTTGGAATAGCATCTGCCAAGCAAACTCGAGAAATAAGTTAGAAACCTTGAAGTACAGGTCAACACTATTAAGCCCAATTAATGAATGATTGATCTGCTTCTGAACCACTCAATCCAAATATAATTTGGCCTAGCATGATGGGCAAATGTGCATTAAAATATGCAGTATTTTAATGGTAAGGCAGTTGAATGAGTGATTCATCAATCTTATGTAGATACATAAGCCCATATTTATATGCTGGTTGAATGGTATGTATTGGAACTATTTTATTTCAGATGCCTGTAACATTGGCTAGAATGAAACAATCCTGGGTGTAAAATGTATCATATCTAGTTCTAGTTTTCTCCAGTCAGCACCCAACTTACTATTTTTAAGTTGACATATTAAATATTTCTGATCATATTTTTAAAGATAAAGTAAAAAAGCATAATCCTACAATGGTATTATTATTGCTACTATTATTGATTAGTTAAATTGACAATAAAAGTGTTTTTTTTTTAAATCACAATTTGAAACCTATCTGTTCTTTCATACACATATTAACTCTGCTTACAAAATTATCCAGTGATTTTTCTGTTAGCATTAGTCATAATCCAATATATTCCTCTATGGGATTTATGTACGAATCTGTCATGCATCATCTTAACTTTCTGCTAACTTTCTGCATATCCAGAAGCTTATTTTTATGAAAATGTTGATAAATAATTTTGGATACATTAGAACAAAGGACCCCAATCTTTTGGGCACCAAGGACTAGTTCTGTGGACAGAGGTTTTTCCACAGACCAGAGGGGGCGTGGTTTCACGTGCTGCCTGCATTCCACGAATGGGACTTTGCTTGTTTGTGTGGCCCGGTTTCTGGCATGCCACGGCCCGGTGCTGGTCCACGGACCAGGGGTTGGGGACCCCTGCATTAGAACATCACCGAGAGAAACTGGACTATGAAGTCAGTGTCAATTAAACATTCCATTTTATGAAATGCAAATAACCTGATCCTTAACTCAAATTTTTAAATTTGAAATACATTCTTCTGATTTCTATCAAACCAACTCTGATGATTCTATACTAAGAATCACAGATTAGTGACGTTTTCATTTCCTTATCTTTTTCTGAATTACAAGTGCTTTATAAGATTCATTCCAGGTTCATGATATTAAATTCAGTTACAGTCTGCAGCTCACTACAAGCAAAGTAATACAATGGATTACCAGTAGTTCCTCATTCAGTGACCATTCCAAGTTGCAGTGGCACCGAACAAATGCTAGTTACAACTGATCCATGAAGTTAGAGTCATTGCAATGCACCCACAGTTATATGATCAAAATTGTGACTTCCCACATTTATAGCCATAGTGTGTTCACTTCAGTTGCCCCTATCTGCCTATCTCGATATTAGGATTGTTAAGCAAGAATTTCCTGTAGTTAACTCTGGCATCTCTCATGATGCCATGACAACTAATCCTACACAAAAATGTAATTTTTTTTTTCTAAACATGGGGCATGCAACTAGTTGCACAAATATGTATTTGTACTGGAAAGAAAAATACACTGAGGAGGTTCCTATTTTTTCCTCTTCCTCTTCATCATAATCATTTCACCTTCACCACAGTAGAAGCAGGTACAGAAATATCTTATGTTATTTTGTCATACTATTTCCATGTAAATAGCCTGTTGTTAATGTGTGCAGCTTTAAAATATTGCAGCAGAGTCTATTTATCTGTTCTCCAAGCCACACCTAAGTTTAAAAGAGAAAATATATAAGCATACATAGTCAACTTCTCCAAGGTTTGTATACAGGGTCTATACATTAGATTGCCTAAATGAAAACAAAGTTACCCTCCCTTGGCAGGCCCTGTGGTTGGGCCCATGCAAAGTTGTTAAGTGCCCATTTGTAATTGAGGTAAGAAATTATATCCCATAATACATATTTTCAAAGAACGTTTCCTTAGCCCTGGAAACATATTTTACCACCTGCCTTCCAGGAAGGTAAACCAAGGAATAATGACTTTCACATTTCCTCTGCTACTGTTTGTTTTCCTGTGTGATGCCTGACTAAAATGTTTGCTCAATGTTGTCTGAAGACTTACCTTCCTAAGACAGTCCTTAATTGTGGTTTGTACTCTGTATCTGCTTTGTTCCTCTTTTTGAAAATGAGCTGAAGTTTCCCCTATTTAAGGATGGGATGCTCATGCTAATTTAGTGAAAAGAAACAAATGGCTTTTAAAGGATTTATTATGTTGACAGACCTAGTCATTTGTCAGAGTGACCCTCATTTATAACTTATCTTCTTTCCAAATGAAGGGAAAAAAAGGTGGGTAGGTAGGAATTTAACAAGTTGCTTTATAGCTCGTAAGGACTTTAATTTCTCTACAGATGCTCTGAGTGAGAAAAGGAAAGCTGTTCTTGTTTCAGTTTGGCTTCCATAATTATGTGTTTCTTAAAAAAACAAAAAACAAATTAAAAGCTGTCAGTTTTATTTCCATCATAAATATTACTCATGAAACCTGAATGCTTTGATAGTGAAACTGCTCATAACTTCCAAGAAACACGAAGCATAGTTTGGGAGTTTCTAACATCCTTCCTGAGGTGGTCATTTGAAGAAGAGCTCACTTGGAGTGACTCACCACCCAGTGTACCATTAAGAGATGGAAAGGAAAGAGAGGTGAGGAGAAGAAGATACTGAAAATAAATTGACATTTAAAAAAAACATGCTGCCAAACAAGTTTGCAGTAGGTAGGATTAACCTGACCACATCTAGCAATGAAGCTGTTGATCGGGGGAGACTAGTATTAGAGCATTGGACCACTGATGTGTGATCAGATCATTTCTTTGCCACAATGACTATAACATTATAAAAGTGATCCTTTTGATAGTTTAACACATCTGTAATCAACAAATTAAGCCTGAATTAATAGGCTTCTGTTTTCAAAGTTCGGCTCCAAAGCTCCTCAGTAGTAAATCTAAGGAATGATTCACCAACATAATGTTAATCCTGAAAGAAGCATGCATTAATTTGTCCTTTTCTGCATTTTAAAGACCTACTGGATACCTACCTGTATGGACTGACCCATACCTTGGATCAGTCACTCCAAGAGTGAGCTCTCTTCCTAATGACCAATTCAGGAAGGATGTTAGAATGTATTCACCCAAATTAGCTTTAAGAGTCGCCCTACATGTCAGTGTTAAAGTAGAATAAGCAGTTTATCTAGAATGCTGAAGCATCAGAATAAGAAATGTTTAAATAAGACCCAATTTACCATCATTGCAGTCTTTGCTGTAACAAAAGTAGGTTAAAAGTTCCTACTCTTTAGTAGGAAATCAATGACAAAAAGGAATCCCCATCTTGTCTCAAGTTATCAAGCTACAATAAGGCACTGCATCTTTGGTAAGCAATAAACTCTTAAAAGGCCAAAGAGCCTTCTGAGATGCTTCTCACAACCCTGTGGACTGAGATACCTTTGTGTGATGGTTGTCTAGACTGCAGCTCTTCCTCCTCTCTCCCAAGGTCATTCCCACAGACCATTACATAATCTGACCTATCCATTGAGACTGTGGCATTATTGCGGCTGTGAAAAGCAAGCAAACTGGCTGGTAAGGTAATCAACAAATATTCATAATTTCCCATGGCCTCTTTTAAAGATAGATAGTCCTGTTTGGGGGGAAACAAGCTTGACAGAAAGGATTCTAGCCTTCTTGCATGCTAGTTTTCTGAATGCAGAAAGATTAAAGCATATACAGTTTTCCCTTCGCAAAATTCAATTTCTTCCATCTGTAGCTTTAAAGACAGAGCTGTTTATTTACTACCTTGTAGAGACTCAATGATACCATTGGAGCAACAGTTTGCCACAAGAAAAAGAAAGTTGGAAAACAAACAATCCAGTTGGTTCAAATTCAGCCAAACCATACATTGAAAGTAAATTTGTGCCATGAGGTAGTTATGACCAGCCAACTTCTGTTCAAGGGATCTCATGCCATTATTAGCCATATTATGCATCCTTATTGAAGCTACCAGCTGTTCCAATTCCTGGTGATATGAGCTACATCTCAGTTCTTCCTTGGGTTAATTTATCTGAATCTAATTCAGTTGAACATTTTTTAAATGGTACCCAAATGAATCTACCTTCTTCTTGCTTCTAGTTTGTATATCTTCTACTACTTCAGAAGAAAGCAGAAAAGAGAAAAGAAGGGCATTTTTCCTTTTGCCTTCAGTTTTGAGAAGTCTTTTTTTGTTGTTGTTGCAGTATACACAATACTTTCCTCAGGGTAGCTGGGACATTTTTCTCCTGGGAAACTCACTTATATTTCTACCATAATTTAATTTGCTTTTATTGAATCCACCACTTTTATCTGTTCTTCCACATCATCATAACAAGTGGTTTACAATAACTTAACAAAAATCATCTGGACAAAAGAATAATACAAAGGCTATTTCCCAAATATATTTTCCCAGTTCATCTGCTTTGGCCTCACAGATTAGCCATAGTCTTTCAGAAAGTTCTTGTAGAATCCTAGGGTTTTTCAGAACATTTTGATAATTAAGATACAAACTGCATGTCTCTGAGTTGAATTAGAAAAGAAGCTAGATGGTGCTATCTTTGTAATCCACTTAGCTGGAAAAGACGCTTAGTTTATTATTATTATTATTTACAGACTTAACACACACAGTCATACACATGCACACACAGACATATACATACATATTTCAGATTACTGATTATTCCTGTGGCCTCAAATTGTATCTGTATTATAATCTCTCCTTTATTGTTGGAGCTTTGGCAAATTGGGATGTTTTTCTTGATCCTGGACCTTGGTTGTATGGATTATTGTTATCCAATTTTTCTATTATTGTTTGGTTTTTAATCATTTATGTTCTTCACATTGCCATGTGATCATATTAAATTAGCTAAATAAAAATATAACTTTTTTTGTCACAGAGGTTCCAATTGCTTATTTAACAACTGGTTATGGCTTGGTTTTTTTTCTTCATTTACAGTTCTGCCTTCAACATTGTGGTGCTTTCTGTGGAGCAAAAGTTAATACAGAAAGTGGTATTAAACATACTTTATTTTTAATTCCCTAATTCAGAGTTTATATCCGCCTTTATATTAAACTGGTTAAGGCTGTTACGCTTATATTCCTATATTCCTAAATTAGTTTGACAACATTTGTTTATTTGTGTTTAGTTAACTCAGTGTACATGACCGCAAGCACATTATGACCGTTCGACTTCTAATGCAAGTTTTTAGTGAAATTTATATACTAACATAATTTTTTTACTCCAAATCATCAACCAGTTGGCATTTGGAGTTTGCAGTAATAAAACAAAAGCTTAAGAGCTTCCAGGGATAACTTGCACTCACTGTATCCAAGATAACAGTGGGCTGTGCAAGCTGGTTCAGATTATAGGTTAAACTGATGGATGAATCTTGCTGCAGATGGAATGAGGTTTACCATTTTCCCAGAGGAAAGGAAATGTTTGCACCAATGTATGCATACAGAAAAATATCTGTTGGCAAACTTTAACTTTTCTTTCATAGGTTGCAATCCTTGAGGAAATGAATTGACATATAATAGATGCTTTGTTTGCCTTTTGAACAATAATGTGAGTTGAAGAAAGACAGAAAAACCATTCCATTAAAGCATTTGCTTCTAAGCAGAGCTGGGGAACATATGTCCGCCATATCTTGTTAAACTACAACTCCCACCAGGATTTCCAATAGTGAGGAATGGAGTGATCTGTACTTTAGTGACATCTTAATAGTCAGAGGTTCCATACCTTATTGTAGAGGCACATTAAAGAAAATAAAATGCTAAGCATTTTACTGCTACTTGATATTCTCCAAATGTTGCTTGAGATGGAGGGAGCTAATTAAGCAAAACCCAATGGCACTAAGACTGTTGCAGATTATTGTTTCAAAGCACAATTCATCTTTTGTTTAGTCCTGCATTGTTTTGTTCCCTCACCATAATATGACTATAACAATGGTTTTGAACTTCAATGCCGAATGCGCAGGTATTTCTGTCTGGCAATTGGTGGTTGATTGAATCAATGTCAAATAGTTCTAAAGACTGAAAGAAACTTGATTGATTTTGATCATTAAGCTCTGCAAAGGGGGTACTATTAATTTAGCTGGTGAAAATATTAAGCACTGGTTGTGACATGTTAGGTTAAAGAGCTACCAGTGATATAAAGCCCTCTTTTCTTTTCTTGGTCCTTGATTCTGAGTTCCTTCGGGGTTGCACCATCATAAATAAATCAAGTGTGTTTTGGGCACAGTTAGCAGTCTCTGTTTAGCAAAGGGACATGACTAAAAGGACACCAATGCTTAATCATCCCTGATGGAGGAAAAGGAGAAAGAGGAGGGAGGTACCATCTCACCCTCCACATCAAAAAGAGGGGTCATTCATAGGATTATAGAGTGCAATTTTCTCTATACCTAAGTGCATTAGAGCTGACCTAGGAATAAAGAAATACCTCCTGATTTTTAGTCTTTCTCTCTTGTCTCCTTTACTGTCCAGAACAATAGCATCTTCATAAGCAGTCTCCTTTTAAAATGGCAGGATAAGTTGTCTGGTTCATTGTTCTTTTATGCCTGGTTAATAACTGTCATTATGTTTTTCAGATAGCTATAACTGTATGCAAGATTGTCTTGGGACTTTCTCCTGCATTTGCTAAGTTTGTGGTGGGTGTTATCTGGGTCGGTTGGAGCTGCTAGTGTTGCTGGCATTGGAGGGATTTTGGTTATTCCTGTAAAGCAGTGTTCTCAACCTTACAGCTTTAAGAGGTGTGGACTTCAACTTCCAGAATTCCCCAGCTGGGCTACACATCTTAAAAGTTGCCAAGATGGAGAAACACTGCTCTAAATGAAAGATTTGTGTTCTAGGTTGCTTTGAATTCTTTTGTAAAACAGTGCAGGCTATAACTTTAAGGTTGACCAGTTTTCAGATTTAGAATGAAGTAGTATGCTTTATTACACTAAGGAAATAGTCTTAAACTGTGGAACTTCTACCTTTATTCTTTGGGGTCCTTTGTTTTTATGTACAGTTTTTAGCTTTTAATGTACAGCTTTTTAGCTTTTAAAACTTCTTTTGCTGTAATTTTAATATTGTCCAAAATTACAGGTTTTATACTGTGCTTTGTAGTTTTAAGAGAATGTTTTATTTTGTATTGTTAGCTACCTACCACAGGCTGGATTTATTAATAGAAAGCAGGTTAAGAATAGAATAGAATAGAATAGAATAGAATAGAATAGAATAGAATAGAATAGAATAGAATAGAATAGAATAGAATTATAACTTTATTGTCACTTTGAATGTACATTAATCGGCATACATTAAAATGAAATTTTGTTGCATACAGCATTCAAAGGGCCACCACCTCCAATATACACTACATAAATATGACATACATAAATAAATACAGAATATGATACATACATAAATAGAATGGAAGAACTGCTCCATCGATGAAGAGCTGTGCTGATGGCATAACACAATCACTATGGAGGCCTGATTCCTTTGGTAGAAAGTTTCAGAGCTAGAAACTTTCCATTAACATTAGGCCCCTGGATCCAAAACGTCTTTGCATTTCTATCAGCCTTCCTTTGGAACATATTCCTGCAATAGAATAAAAGAAGTACAGTGCATAAAATCATCAACTTTGCACTCTGACGTTTTTGAACTCTCACAGCTCTGGGAAGAATCAATAACTCTAGAGTCTAGAGTCTAGACAATTGTGTCTCACTCCTGAATATTCCTGTTCACTATATATGTCCTAATCCCATACAAATATACTATGGAGCAAGAGCCATTGGAATCTAATCTGTGCAAGCCAAATGATAGGGATGGATTGGATCATTCCAAATACTTGGTTGTATGGTGAAATGTCAAATAATTTGGCTTTAAACCTTGAATCTAGAATTTTAAATTGAGCTGACAAGTACATTAATATCAAGTCATATGGAAAGTTATTAAGTATTTTGAAATTCAACTCTGCCCTCTCTTCTACCTCAATGTCATTTGCTTCCACTTCCTTAAAGTGCTATAGGAATTTGCCCCATTTAATGTTTTGAGGTCACTGGTAAGGAGCAGTCCGATTGTTATTTCCTTTTTCTTTGCCTTTGAGAAAAATCCATGCCTCTGCTTTACAATCTTCCACTCATTATTTCTTTTAAGGAAAAGGCTGTTCAGGGAAAATGTCCATTAGAACTCTTCAAGTTGGTCCTTGCTAATTTTCATGGAAACCAATCATGAAAAATGCTCAAGTCATGTAATTTTGTGTAATTAACTCTTTTCATAAATGTTTTAATTAAGAATTACATGTCTATTGTCTATCAAAATAGTTCATTTTTTTAAAAAAGACAATATTAAAATCTTTAAAACATTAAAATGTTTTAAAGACAAACTTAATAGTAAAGTAGAAACTAGTCAGCCTATGCTTAATTATTGGGTCCATTTATGTCTCACACCTTCTGTTTATAGTTTTAAATTTTACTGTATTGTGTTCTTATTTTGTTTACCACCCAAAGTTCCTTCTGATAGGCGGGTAGCTATATAAGTTGGAAGATGATAGATAGATAGATTAGATAGATAGATAGATAGATAGATAGATAGATAGATAGATAGATAGATAGATAGATAGATAGATAGATAGATAGATAGATAGATAGATAGATAGATAGATAGATAGATAGATAGATAGATAGATAGATAGATAGATAGATAGATAGATAGATAGATAGATAGCAATGGATTAACTACCAACTGGGAGACATTTTTGTGAAACAAGGAGAATAATCCTTAAAGTTGTCAAAATTTGAAGACTGTAGCCAAACATAACTTCCTGTATAAGTTTTGTTTTCTGATGTGCATGCTTGTGCGTTTTATTTCTGCAGCAAACATCATGTACCTGGGAAGCCAAGAAATGAGAAGCGTTATAGAGAGAGACAATTCTACAATAAAGCAGCAGTTAAATAAGGTAGACTTTTATTCTGTTTCCATTGGATGCTATGACTGTTCAACACTTCAGATTCCACTCCAAAATGGGGGTGCAAATATAGCGTCTACTTGCCAGTTTTTAAGCCATCCATATCTTTTCCTGGGGCTATGTGATGGCTGCAGAGGACAACTTAATGATTGTGTAAAAGATACAGCAGCTTTAAAGAGTTGCAAAGAAGTGCTCCATTTGGGTTCCCACAGGTTCTAAAGCCATTTTTCCGAATTATTTCCACCCTTATTGTTTATCTGTTTTCAAATCCACTCCATTTCACTCAGCTCTAATTCCAGGTTTCAGTAACTTTGAGTCTATTTGCAAGATTCTGTGTACCTCATCTCATCTTGTAATAGTTTGAGGTGAGCTATTACAAGAATATTTTAGAATAAAAATATCCCAATTTGACAGCATCAAAAGAGAGAAACTAGATATTAAGACATTACATTTTATTAATTTATCTATTTTATTTAATAATAAATTCGTATTACTTGTATACTGCTTATTAATTTTAAAAAGTCCCATGAGTTCTCTACAGTCAAAAATATAATATAAAACATAAATCACATGCCTGAAACAATCAAAATAGTATAAGGATCAAATCAAAACAAACAAGAAAGGAAATTCTATATTTTATTTGAAGGCATGTCTTCTCAGGATGAGTCCTCCTCTGAAGGTGACTTTGCACTTCTAGCCATACCATGTTTATTCTCTGAACCAAAGACCAGGACAAGGGAGGCATGAGTCTCAGCTTAGAATCTCGTAAGATAGAGGACCTTTTGTTGCAGACATCTGACGAACAGTGACATCATATGCCAGAGTGGATGTCATTCATGTCATAATGCAGTTGATGCCAATTATGTAATTCACATCATTTATGTGAAAGTACCATGGCATATATCATGTCATAGTGACCGCAACCAAATGTCCTCACCTAAATTGGCAGAAAAGACCAGATTCTAGTGAACAGAGGAGATTGAGAATTCAAACTCAGGGATGCAGTTGTGACTAATGAATTGGTCTACTTGTCAATGAAGCTTCCTCAGTTGTAGAATTTAACTTTTTCCTTTTGAATAGCCTAATGGCTAATAATGGGAGTCTGGATGGAGTTTTATGAGTTCTGGCTTTACAAACTTTTAGTTTGTAAAGACAAGGCTGGAAATAATGTTTCTAGACCTTGTTTCTGACTTATAATTCATTCAACCCCTGACAGTTGACCTCCACCCTGACTTTGGTTCTTGTCTTTTGGATAATAGACTCCGTTTGATGCCTCAACTTTATTTGACCTCTTTGTATGGACCCTCATATGGCATTGACTCTGTTTTTCTGCTGCCTGTGAATTATTGGACTCTGCAGTCCCAACTTACTAACAGTTTGTTTACTCCATGCCTAGCCCAGAAATATCAGCTGCTATACTATATTATCCATTAATAAGATAATTAGAAGAATTATTAGAAGAAAGATGATCCAGCTTGCTCTAGAAGGCTTCATTCATTCAGTATAATTATATTGTATTTATTTATTCAATTTGTATCTATACCAATCTTCCAAGTGTCAGCAAGGGATAAACTTTAATGGATATTAACAGGGAGCCAAAGATTTTAGGCTACTTCAGTCCCTATTTCCACTCTCTCAAAAAAGGGAATGTTGGTATTACTTTTCCAGGAATCTTAAAGAAGTGTCCATACATCAGGAATAAAGGATATATGTTGCTAAATATATCTCCCTGTAGTCTCAGTCATTATGTTTGTTCTTGAACAAGAACTTCTCTATGGCTACATGCTCTCCATCCCCATCAAGTTGAAAAAGATTTGTAAAGCCAAGAAGAAATATTTAATTCATGCCAGCACTTTGAATTGGACCTATTAGCTGGAAAACAAGTTGGATATAGTTTTTTTAAAGGAACCCTTTAATAAGTTGATGATGTTCTGGAGACTTTTTTGCACTGCAGTTTTCAGTTCCTTATCTTCCATGAGTGAATCAAATGGAAGGGAAGCTAGCTTAAGAATGGCTTTCTTTCATTCTGGCCACAGTGATGCTCAGATGTTCTCCTAAATCACAGTTATCATGGCCCCAATTAGTGGATTCCATCACTTCTTCTCTACCCCCACCTAAGCGAGGAGAGGAAGCACCAATGGCTTTTTCCTTCTGTGGGCATGTCTTCTGAGGATTGGAGGAAGGAAGACAACAGTTCTTCTAGTCACTTGGGCTAGAAGGGAAAACAAGGCAGAATTCTTGTTAGTTTCACAATTACTTTTTTTAAAAAAAAAACAAATGTCACATGAGTGACAAATTTTGTGAAATGCTACATTTCCATCTGAGGCTTAAATACAAAAATCTCATGAAACATTGGCATTTGTATAATTGACTGCTTAGTGCCTAGGGGCTACCTTTTTGTGCAAAATCTCAAAATGAAAGTCAGCACCTGAAAACCTTTGTTTATTCAGTTTGATGCAGCCTGACTCTAAAAACAATATAATGGAAACAAGAAATGACAATACCAACTGGAACAAAAGAAAAAGGAAAAAAAGAATAAACTGGTAAACTCAGCAGACTCCCATACATCCCACCAACCCAGCAAATGGTGCACCACTACCGTAGCCCAAGGTCTGGGAGAACAACAAGGAGAACAACTTTTGTGGTTCTTCAGGTTGGGAGCCACACAGATCTCAGGGAACTTCATTCTTGATGGCAGGTGCTGCAACAGAGAAGGTGCATTTCCTAGATACTGGTAGATGACATTATTTAATCCAAAGAAGCCAGAGCATCCCAGCCTTATCAGCTCAAATTGGCCAGCCAGACACCACGGGAGAAAGGCAGCCCCTCACATCAACGGGCCCTATGCCATGCTGTTGACCCCTGTGCTGAGCCACATGAATGAATGGTTTGACTCAGAGTGATGTAACTTCCTGTGTTCCTATAATAAGCAGCCAATGAAAGAAAAGAGGCCACCTACAAGTGCCAGAGTCCTGCATGTGCAAGGAACTAACCGAGTGGGAGGAAATTTATTGTGCCTTGGTCCAAGGTCATTCATAAGGATGAAGTGTTTTGCTATGCAACATTTTAAGTCAAAATGCCTTTGGAAGAAACCCCTCCTTCTCCTCCTCCTCCCTCTAAGTTAACCTTGTTCTTTTTTTTCCATCACAGGCTTATTTCATTATATGAACTTAGAGAAAAAGTGCCCAGTGAAGCAGCCAAAACCAATTTTGAGTAGGTTTTATTGAAACAGCTTGTCTAATATTGCCCAGGGGTTGTTTTTTTTTAAATCCAATGTCCAAAGCTGTCCATAGCAGTCTAATAGTTATTGCCCTTGAAAGATTCATAATCTGGAAAGCAGCAGTATGGAAGACACTACAAGAGCAGACTTTCTTCCCCCAGCCAGAGTAAATTATTTCCCTCCAGTTTGGAAAATCCTTCAAATACGCTGCATGAATAAATCTAAAACATCCTCTGCAGCCAGGAACACCTTTCATTTGCGCAGGGCTCAGATGTTTTTTGGACGGTGTACTGCTGAGGTCCAAAGTTAGAAAAGCAGCCCGGGAGGATTTTGCTACATGTAACACTTAACCATGCTTTAGCCCACATAGCATGCCAATTTAGTCCTTTTGTGACCAAAGCCCAATAATAGAATTGAGAGGTAAGGCGACACTGAGCACTTGGAGAGCAGAAAGTAAAGCAAATAGAGTTAGAATAAGTATGATTCCTTGGGCTACATTTCACCACTCAGACACCTTTTAATAGCTCACTTCCGCAGAAGGTCTCACAAGAAGGTTCACATTCATAATCCAAATTTGCAAAGTCCTGTAGATCGGCCTTCCCTAAGCCGGTGGCCTCCAGAGGTGTTGGACTTCAGTTTCATAGCATTTTGGCCATAGTGACTGGAAAGTTGAGGATATTTGTAGGCCATCAAGTTAGGGAAGGTTTCTGTAGATCAACTTGCACTCAATTAAGTGTGCATGCTGTGCAGTATTGTTGAATGAATATGCTAGTCAAGTGGCAGCATATATTATTAAACGCAAAGTAAAATGGATTCAGCTCATAATAGAGCATTAATGAAGAAAGAAGGGGCTTTTTAAAGGAAGTTTCCTTATTAAATTACTATTCAAGACATTTCAGCCTTTGAGGCCAAGTATGAAATTTGTAATAGTAAATCGCATTACTCTTTAGTTATACTTTAAATATACTGTGTAGTGAGATGACCTTACTGTACATCTCTCCTTTTTGTGGTGGTGAGGGGCAGTGATCAATGAAGACTCCTTTTCTCCTATCTTTATCTGTCTATCTGTCCCTCCATCCGCCACTGCAATTCCATAGAATTTACTTTTTTTTACAGGAATATCTTTTAAAATATCTATCATCCATATAAAACAATAATAGAAGCTGTGAAACATATGGAAACCAAGCCAAGACAGTAAAAAGAAGCAGAAGTTACATGGATATTTTGCATTAGCCTCTGCCATCCTGATGTAGCACGAAATATCTTGGACTGCAAGTCTTATATCATTTCTAATTAATAGTAATAGGGCATTTGAGAGTGAAGAATTTGGAGATTAATAGCAATACTTCCGCTTGCATCCAGTGATAATGCATTAAATCCAAAACACAAAATAGGAGCATTAGATTTCTTTATAACCATTACTTTGGGGGGGGGGGAGTGAAGAAGTGGGGGGAAAAAACCCCACAGGGAAATAAAGGAAAAGTAATTTTTATGTTAATGCATTAAAAATCAGATTTCACCCAGATTTCAGCCATTTTGCTTGTTTTATGAGGTGTTAGACCAGCAATACAACCTTTTGGTTAATGATGAAGGTACAGAACAAGAGGAGAGCAAGAGAAGGGCGGGGGAGAGAAACTGAATGAAAAGATAGAAACTAAACATACACCCACCACCATCACCACCAATATTTGCGTTAATAAATAAACCTAAGGATGGAAATCTTGGACAGGTAAATGTTTTTAATTGAATGAGAAGGCAATAAGGCCATATCTGGCTCGCCCAAGCTTTTTTAATGGCAAATATTACCATAGGCAGAACCTTCCTTTTGTCTCAATTTATGTCTGAATTATATACAAGCTTATTTGAGCATTGACTGTTCTGAAAATAGATTTGGTCACAAGGTCTGATTTATTTAGCACGATTCTACTGCTATGAATTTTAACACCTGAACTGAAGGCACTCTCTATATCTCTTAGACATTTAGAGGTTTTTATTCCATATTAGCAACCACAGAACAGGCAGAAATATTTTTTAGGGATATTTTTAACACATTTTTGTTAGGACTGACACTTGCTTTGAGAGGTCTTAGTTTTAATGGCATAGGATCACTGTAGAAAATAGTTGCTTTCTTAGAAATGCTGAAGCATCCTGTTGATAACAATCTCAACTAACTGCCATTGTATTGTGCATATTTATGAAAAATTAAATACATATTCATTTTACAAGAGTTTGTGAGGGAATACTTCAAAGTTTTTACTGTTTGTTTTTAAAACATGATACAATATCAAGAAAATTTACTAAGGTTAAATTTGGATAGTGTTGATGCTGGTGAAAATGCTAATTAATATACATGGTAGAGAATGTTGGACTGTGTTGTTATTATTATGGTAACAGTCTACACAGAGAGGGGTTTCTGACAGGGTTTTTGACAAATATGTAAGTGTAAAATTCAAATGTTAATCATATTCAGTTCTAATTATTTTGTGGTCTTAGGAACAAAGATATGAAATCTAGGGCCCTTCAGAATTATGCTAGATTTGAACTACCATGAGCTGCAATCATTACATCTGTGCCTCAACTTATGACCACAATTGAACCCAAAATTTCTGTTGCTAATCAAGACAGTTGTTGATGAGGTTTGCCCCATCTTATGACCTTTCCTGCCACAATTGTTAAATGGATCACTGCAGTTGTTAAGTTAGTAAACAGATTGTTAAGTGAATCTAGCTTCCCCATTGTCTTTGCTTGTCAGAAGGTCATAAAAGATGATCACATGACACAGGGACATTGCACCCATCATAAATAAATGCCAGTCACCAAGCATCTAAATTTTGATCACGTGACCACAGGGATGTTGCAACGGTTGTAAGTGTGAGAAATAGTCATAAGTCACTTTTCCCAATGCCATTGTAACTTGGAATGGTCACTAAATGAATGGTTGTAAGTCGAGGGCTACCTGTAACTCTAATTACCAAACAAGTCTTGTTGGAAGAGGAGGAAGCAGAAGTGTGGGGAAAAATAGGGTGTTTCATTTTGTTTTGAATACTTGGTGCTTGGAGAAAATGAGCATTAACTGAAGCTGTTTTAATTGTGTTGGAAATCTTTTTTGGTCCAAATCTGAGCCAGATAGTCACTGTGGGATGGTGATCCAAGTGATCAACTAGAAGCTTAATTCTAATCATTTTTCACCTTTGGAAGTTCAGTAGATGACTCTGGCTCAATCATTCTCAGCCCCCCCCCACCTCCTGACAGGTGGCATTGTGGGGAAGAATAAGAGGATGGACTCATTGTATGTCATCCTGTACAATGGGTAACAAGAACAATAACAATAATAATAGTAATAGAGTTGGAAAGGACCTTGGAGGTCATCTAGTCCAACCCCCTACTCAGGCAGGAAACCCTATACCATTTCAGACAAATGGTTGTCCAGTCTCTTCTTAAAAACTTTCAGTGTTGGCGCATACACAATTTCTGGAGGCAGGTTGTTCCACTGATTAATTGTTCTAACTGTCAGGAAATTTCTCCTTAGTTCTAGGTTGCTTCTCTCTTTGATCAGTTTCCCTCCAGTATATCAATGAAATAAGAAGGCAGATTTTGATAGAACTATGGGGGGGAGGAAAGGGGTCAGTAGTGCAAAATGAAGCACTCATCTAAATATAAAGTATGAATTGGTGTCTCAGCACAGGAGAGCCAACAACATGAAGTAGAAGCTGATCATCCCAAAAAATTGTCCCAGAAGTTTATAACTCTCTGTCATGGGCTAGTGTTATGATGGGTTGGGAAGAACTGAAGCTTAAGCAAGGAAAAATGCAGAGACTCTGTTGTGCAGTATCTCTGCAGTCCAGAAAGAAGAAAAGACTTGCTTTTTTCAGGGATATATAGATGGCTCCTGCTGGTGATGAAATGTTTTCAAGGTCATAGAAACCACAAGTTTTTAATTGCACAGAGATAACTTGCAAGCAAAGCACAAGATGTCAGGATGTTTTCCTTGGGCAGTCTGGATCTGCTCTATTTTCTTTGTTCACTTTTCTTCTGGGCTGTGACACCCAGTTCATGTTTTGGAGGAAAGGGTTCACCTTCCTTCCCTGCACGCTGAGGTCCCAGTGAAAAATCCTTCCCTATCTGCAGCTGCTATTTATTTAAAAGTTTTTTTAAAAAATAAAAAATTGACAAAGTGACGCATTTAGTATGATGTCTGATTTGGCCCTAAAAGTAAAAAACAAAAGCAACTGGAAAGTGCAACAGTCCATACTAAGTTTGTTTGTTTTGATGATTGTTCACCACCCAGAGTTACTGGTTTGAGATAGGTGGCTATACAAATTGAATAAGTAAATAAATAAACAGCCCATACTAAGTTGCCTGCTTGGAAACAAATCCTATTGATCCTCAGGTTCCAATTTTTACATCTAAGACTTTTGCTTTGCATCCAGCTTGAAGAAGAAGGGGGACTAATCTTCCTGGATTTTCCTGGCAGAAGAAACCTTTCTGCCTGTAGATAAGCAAATGTAAAAAATCCACTGCACTCTCCACCTGTTGTGTTGGTTGTGGATACATATCTTCCCAATCAAGGGCTATCCTTAGCATTACATTGGGTTACTAGGCAATGCAATAATTCTCAATAGGTCTCTCTTGATTGGAATCTGTTGTTGAAAAATGTCTTACAACATCAGTAATCTCCATTGAAAAAATTCTGACTATTGACATTTATTACCTAGGTATTTCTAAGAAATGTGTACAATGTTTTATAATCTACCATAGTATACCATGGCTCTTGAATTTCTCTTTGGAGCATGGATATTATTCATGTCTTAGTTTTTTGTCTAGTAATTGGATTTAGCTCTGGTCTCTTTCTCCCCCCCCCCCCCTCTGCAATCGTTAATTTAAGACACTTCTCTATTTTTATTTTAGCTGATTTTTTACTATGGAACAACTGATGTATGGTGTCCTCTGCAGTACTACGAAGAGATGAAGATGGAGTTTCCAGATGGAGATATTCGAATCTGTGAGAAAGGAATCCGCCATTCTTTTGTCATGGATTCCAGCAAAGAAATGGCTGAAATGATAACAGGCTGGATACAGGATGATCTTGCCAAGCTATGATGGAGACAGCAAATAACTGGAGGAATTCATTGTATTGTGGCCATGTAATCTTCCTTGATGGATTTGCCTTGCTTTGTCTGTGCATTAGGGTTTGCTTTTTTCTGGAAGCTATGGTGTTAACCTGATGGCTCATATTACATTCCTGTTGACAGGTTTCTAACAAATACCCAAGGTAAGGTTGTAAACACATGGGGCTGACTGTATCAAACCAGAGCCCTGGGTTCCTTTAGGCCAGTGTCAACCTCCCTCTACAAACAGTGACTACCTGTTCAGGTAACTCACAGGATTGTTATAACAAAAAGAGAGAGAGAGAGAGATCCCCTGCCCTCCATGTGCCATCTTGATTTTCCAAATGTATGAATTAATCAACCATTAATTCTGTGTCTAGCTAGCATAGTGCCTCTAGCAAGATTGTATGATTTTATTACATCAGGTGTTTAGATCTTCTGACATATAAGCCCCAGTCTGTTCATCGACACCATTCATTCCGTCACAACATTGTAGTAGTATTGCATCCATAATTGTGTCCCATACTGTTGTTGAGGTGGTTAGGGTTAGAATCGACTGTCATTCACCATTGGGGGAAAATAGCATCTAATTTATGGTTATGGTGTTAGAATAGCAGATCACTACAAAATTATTGTTATTGCTTAAATTAATTTCAACTTCCATTGTGATGGAAGAGATTTGGTGTGCAGAAAAAGAACTATGTTGCTCACAAGCAGAACCAATAATGAATTGGTAAGAAGTATGGTACTTCTTACAAGTAATTCTTGACCTATGACCACACTAGAGACTGGAATTTCAGTCGCTAAGCAGTGTGGTTGTTATGCAAGTCATCACATGATTAGACCGGTTTTTATGACCAGTTTTACCACAGTTGTTAAGCAATTTCAGGTGCTTGCAACATGGCCATTTAACATGGTTGTTAAGTGAATCACACAGGCGTTAAGCAAATTCAGCTTCTCCAGTTGAAGTTGCTTTTCAGAAAACTGCTGGGAAGATCACAAATCGGGATCATGTTGACTGGCAGACACTGCACCAGTAGTAAACATGAGCCAGTTACCAAGGCTCCCAAACTGCAATCATGTGATATGAAGGTGGTATGATGGTAGTGTGAGGGCAGGTCACAAATCACTTTTTCCAAGGCTGTCGTAACTTTCAACTGTTGTTAGATGAAAGGTTGTTCAAGTCAAGAACTCTCTGTATTGAGAAAGATGTAAGTATGTTGGTTACAGGTCTGCAAATGTTAAAAGTAGAGTAGCATTTTATCTGCTCCACTTTATTCAAGGCCCTTGATACCTCAATACCCAGCCTGTGGCATTGTGTTTTTTTTCTATAGGAACAACCTTTTGCCTCAGACAGTGAGAATAATTGCTGAGTTACAGGTAGTCCTTGACTTATGACCGGTTGCTTAGTGCTTATCTACCAGTCAAAGTTATGACCTACCCGAAAACAGGAAATTGCAACCTACTTCTGGGGTTCCAATGGTTGCGCCTTTTGCGGGCATGTACAGTATATTTATGTCATGTGACCAAGTTTTATGACTGTTTTGCCAAAACAGGAAGTTACAGAAGTCTGTGTTCTTCGCCATAGAAAACAATGGCTTTGCTTAACAATCACCACATTTACTTAGTAACTACCATATTTGATTAAAAACTACCACAAAAAGGCCATAAAACAGTGTTGGGCAGGCTCCGTTATATGTCAAGGACTACTTGCATATGTTATTTTAGAATGGACAAAACGTGGATGACATACTGCACTTTTATTAATTTGTTTCTCAAGAAATAGTCACTGCTTGGGTATGGAATATTTCCCCCCCTACCTCCTTTTTTCATTTTTTTGTGTGATTTTTAACAAATCACAAAAAACAAGAGCAAGTATATTAAGCCTTATGTTGTTCATACTTTGGGAATTTGGGAGGAAAAGAGGCTTGGGATTACCTGTTCACCATAAGCCGATCCCGAAACACACTTCTTCTTGTCTACCCAATTATTTTGTGCAGCATCCTGTGTTAAATGCCATGTTGTATGCTTGTCATTATCTCCCTAACCGTGACCACTACCTAAACTAGGATAGCCCTGTGATTGTGAGGGGAGACTAATAGAAAATTGTGCACATAGACATGCCGTGCATTTGACTCCTTTTTTCCTTTTGGCCCACCCTGAAAAAAGCCCAGGACACAACTGGAAGAAGCCTCATTTCCAACAGCACTGCTATCTGCTGCTGACCAGGATGGGAAAGATAAAAAAAAAGAAGAAACTGTTTGCCACTTGGTTCACATTTTTGCAAACTTAGGAGTTGTGTTTGGATGATTGGGTTGGCTAGTTCTGTGCTATGTGATTCCCCCCACCCAACCCCACCCCCAGGAAAACTCCGAGCTGGTAGCAGACAACAAAGAGAGCGGCCATCTTGGCAGGAAGCCCAGGCATTGCTAAGGTGCCTGGAAGGCTCTCCCCGTCTGCTGTGTGATAGTGGTGGTTGTTTTAATCATACAGGAAAGGATTCGTCTGTTGATTGAAGCCATTGCAGGCAGGATGGGTACAAGGTTTAACCAGCTCCATCCCCTTCTCGGCCTGCTTCATCTCCACTCTTTGTTGCTGCAGGGATTTTAAAAAAAAGGGATTCTTGGAGGACTGGCCTATCTAAAACATTAATCTTAATTTAACCTCAGGACCAGCAGAAGAAAGAAAGGGAGAGTTTTGCAATTATTCCTTGTGGGTTCTTCTAATGGTGGAAGTTAGTTTAATCCAAAACAACCCTGATGCCATTTCATAGGACAACTGACCTTATCTAGCACCTCTATTGCCTGGGGTTAGCATATCAACATAAATCTCCCTCTCGCCCCGCCCCCCAGTTGTATGTGTGTATAAACAGAGCCACAAAAGATATTTGCCCCAGGACTTCGACAAGATATCGTGTTGAACTATTATAAAACTTCAATAGGTGTATTAAATGTTCTGATCTATGTATGCATATATATTGCTTGAGCAGATACTAATATTATTGGGAATCCAGGTGGCATAAGCATGACTAGCATTGTATTTCAGGAAGGGTTTTGGAGTGTAAAAAACTATTCTGTTTGGGTATTACATTTACATAACTCGGTTGTTTGTACACTGTTCTATTCCTTGGTCTCATTTAATCCTAGTGTTTTTTAGATCTAAAAAAAACATATTCCTACAATATTTTTGTGTGTAAGATATGATTAGGCAGAGGAACATTTATAATCTGGTAGTAACAGTCTTGCCTGCCAATAGGAAATTCTTCAAACTCTTTAAGCATTCAATATTTAATTGAAAACACCCAGCATTGACCACAGGAGACTTTCATGCAGTGAAGTTTGATCCATCTGTAACAGTGACAGCCTATTTTCAGAATATGAGGCTTATTAGTTTTGCTACTCTTTTCATTATCTGGTCATCTCAATAAGCCTATCTTGGAACTATTGCAGTATTTCCTAACACAATTTTAATCATAGGGATTCATTGCCTGCTTTCACTTGAAGCTTAAAATGTTTGTGCTCACTAGTTGTTTACACATGGGCATATAAGATTGTGATAATTTAAACCAATTTTGTAAACTATAGTTGCTTAATGCAAAATACTAGTTTAGTTTTAAGAATTGTTCTTCATTAATAATACTGTTACCTTCTTCTTGCTTTCTGTATTTGAAAGATTCCTTTGATCTTTGCTTCAGAATGCTGTTCTCCCAATGGCAGAAAAGTGAAATTGATAAGTAATGAATAAATGTTCTTTCTCATTTTAATTTTGAATTAAATGGAATAAACTGAGCAAGAGTGAGTATTAGGAGTGCAGTTTTACAGTCGTTTCTACCTTTGTTCAGAACAAACAATCACAACACTGTAAATTGCTATTTATTGCTTTGCAAGTTTCAAAATATGTTTGTATGGAGGAAAGGATTTGCTTTGCAGAAAATAAAAGGGATTTGCATTGGGAGTGCCCAGCAAAAATAATTTGGTTGGTTTGTTTGTATCCCTCCTTTATTATTTTGACAAATAACTCAAGGTTGTGAACATATCCAACACACTTTCCTTCTCCCAGTTTCCCCACAAAAAACAACCCTGTGAGGTGGTTTGGGCTGAGAGAGAGAGGGACTAGCCCAAGATCAGCCAGCTGGCTTTCATGGCTAAAGTCATGAAAATAGGAAGAAAAAGGTCATCTTTAACACCTCTTCTATGTTTCCCCTAGATAGCTTCCCGTGTGTTTCATTTGCACATTTTTAATTCTGAAAGAATTGCTCTCATGTTCCATTTTGTGCAGATAGAACAAAAGACACATCAGTGAAAAAGCCAAAACTTGGGACTCTGTAAATGTGGTTGGAGCGAAACAGAGCAACTGTTCAATTAAAGCCTCTAGTACAGATGAAAGCTGGGCAACTCTTGTGTTTGAATCACTTAAATGGTCAGGTCTTTTTCATGAATTGAAAAGCTACTCTAGAAGCTATTCCGACCTGCTTACAAGGCAAATGGGTTGCATGTGTGCGTACTTGGGTAAGAGGAGTGAGCAAGTGAGTCTTGCAAAAGATACAGTGGCTTTAATGAGTGAAAAACTAGTACTATTTTATCCTTTCTGTACGTTCTAAGTATTTGCATAGTCCTATACAGATAAATGGAATTATATTAATTCATGAATTTTTTGACATTTCTGAATTCCCACACTCAAAAGAGAATTGATCATAAACTGCTTAGGGGAATTAACAGAGTTGGAGAGTTGACCTCCTAACCTGCTTGTGACTTTTCAGATATGCAATAGCGGCAAATATCTGTAGCTTGGGTGTAGGATGAGGGTGAAGGTTCGTTCTCTGAGTTTGTGGGTTAGTTTCTGAATGTTTCATTACCAGGTTAGATAACATCTTCAGTGGCGTTTAGGGGAAGTCTGTGTCAGTGCTCATCTGTTTATAAGGGCTTCAGGTGTGGGTGTGTCAAATGATGGGTTAGGTGTGAGTCATCAGAGGTTTGCCACTGAAGAGGTAACCTAGCCTGGTAACGAAACATTCAGAAACCAATCCACAAGCTCGGAGAACAAACCTTCACCCTCACTTTTCAGATAAAACATAGTGGTGTAAGGGCAAGGAGACATAGGTTCAAGTCCATCATCAGTCACCATGTGTCTTTAGGCCAATCATTCTCTCTCAGCCCATTCCACCTGACAGGGTTGCTGTTGATGTGAGGGAAAATAAAAGAAGGAAGTGTTGAATATTCTGCCTTGAGCATCTGAAGAAAAGGCAGGATGTAAATCAAATGAATAAATAAAACTTTCCTTTACATAATTTCTCATTATAATAACTTGGGTGAGGAATTTGCTTTTAAAAATTAAATATAATTGTTGTATTTGCAGAAAGGCTATATTGTAGAAAGGCCGAACATTCTGCACAAGAAGAACCAGACTCTATATCCAAAGAGTAGTTTATAAGATTTCTAAATGTTATATCTATCTACACAAACATATTCATCATAAAAATTATGACCAATAGATAATTTAGCATACTATTTCCACTAATCCATTCTGATCTTCTCCTTATTCTAATACTTTGTTTGAATAACAGAGAAGAATGTGGCTGTTAGTAAAGCTACTTAACACTTTGTGTGGAATGATAAAAACCCACTAGTACCCTGGAGGCTGTCATTTTATTTTCAGGGTCATGGGGTCAAGTTAAGACTTGAGATTATTGTGTGCCCCAAAGCCTCTTTATTGAAATTTAGGCAATGTAAGAACCTACTGAGAGTCTCCTAGTGACCAAGAGTAATTAAAGCAGTACATAACACTGAAAGAGAAAGCTATAGAGTGGGAATATAGAGTGACTGCCAAAAGTCGCTGTTGCTTTAAGCAGTGTTCATGCAGAATTTATGGAGCAACTTGTGTATAAAATGAAACCATGGAGGGAGAACACCATTGTCCTTGTGTAAAAGAAGACATAGCCAAGAAGTGTTAGTCGTTGACATGAACTCCTTAACATTAGGTGATAAAGATGATGACTCAGGTGAACATTTTTTTATATATTTGCTGTGTATTAGCTTTTTACTAGTCATTTTGTCACCTTTTGCATTTTCTTCAGCACTGACATATTTTATTCTGTCCATGATGGGGACATTTTGCATGTTATAAAGACCACTGGTAGGATTCTGGAGATGTTAATTCATAGCCCACTGAAGCTTAAATAAATATTAAAATGCTGCCCACATACTGGTAGAAGGAGATCTGTGGTGGGCTTCTCCTCTTTTCATTTAGTTACCCTCTTCCTTGATTTCATTTTAATGAATGAACCAGGAGACTGGTTTCGAACAAGACTATTTCCTGGGAAAAAAAACCTGCCATAACAGGAATGTCCCTATAGAAGTTTGAAATGGAAATCTAATGTGGAATATAGGCAGTTTGAAAGAATGATGGAATACAGCTTGGCTTAAATTGTCTGGTGTAAAAGCAGTGGCCTCTAGATGGGTCTTGTAATTAGATAAAGCAAGGTGACATCAGCTCCACTAAGTAGACCAGACCAAGAAATGAACTCCACAGGAAGGCTAAAAACTGATGTTATTGAGATTGGCTATTATAATAGAAACTTGGAAGTCTGATTGTGCTGTCCATCCTCTCCCTTTTTATACTTAAGTGAATTAGGGTGACCTCTATATGTATCTCTTTCAAATGTTATCCCTCTTTTGTGGCCTTAAAATATGTTTTACCCTGGTCCTTATCACAGGGTGTTTGTACATCTCCATCAAGGACATCTCCCTTACTTTCTACATCTCAGATGGTATCTTCCCTTAGCATACACCTCACCTCACCTCAGATGGTATCTTCCCTTAGCATACAGGTGCTGTGGTGAGAGATGATGCTTACATGTTGGAAGCTAGGCAGAACCTGGAGGCAGAAAGCCAGGATCCCATTTAACCAGAGGGCCCCAGATGCTACAGAGCTGACTTACCACATATTGGATGGACATCATCTTAAGAAATGGTTTATTCAAGCACTGGCTCACTCTGACACAGATAGAAAAACCATACAAAAGATTCTCAACCTTTTCTTCACTGTGGACCCTCTTTAAATACCTTTTGTGGCCATGGATCATGGCCATGGACACCCAGGACTTAACTCAAGATTTAAATCATAACATTTCTTCAAGACTTCGTGGACCCCTTATGACATCATGGGCCCCCAGGGGTCCACAGACCCCAGGTTGAGAACCACTGCCCTACTCAGTGGTGCAGGCAGAAAGACAGTTCCCCTCAGCTGCTCAATCCAGAAGGATGCAGAAGGGTGTGTGGAATGTATAGATTTCCTGACAACCACTGTACATCTATCTTTCCGGTATAACTGGCCAATTTAGAGGTTGAACTCCTGGCCTTTCAATCCTGAAAGAGTGAAACAAAACATCTTTGTCACTATTTCACCTGGGTGACACTTTCCCTGTTTCTAGATGCCAAGTGAGAAAAGCAGTATCCTGCACAAGGTTTGGGGGAATTAAAAATCCAGTGATGATGATAAAGCACCTGTGGGTAAAAGCACTGAATAAATGGATATAGCTTAGAGTTGGAATTTTTTTTTGCAAAAGCCCCAACTAGCAATAGAAATATCATTTCTAGTTAAAAATCCCAACTTGCAATACTGAAAAAAAAAATTCTGAAGAAAAATGCAGAGAAGCGCATATCAATAAAATATTTAATAAACTTATCTGTACAAAATATTAAATGGTTAGTTAAGAGTATACATAATTGCTTATTTAACAAATATAAACCACTATATAATATATTCAAGAAAATATATATTGCTTGTTTACAACTGATTTACAATCCATTATGTACAATCTATTTAAATTTTAGAATACGTACAGTGCATTTACACCCTTGCTTACAGAGCTATCTTCCATAGAACATTTCACACATTCAGACCCACATAACGTTTTAACCCCCACCCCGAAAATAGGCATCTATTTTTATATACACTGATATATGGAACACTGTAAATAAAAGTTCTACAAAGTTTAAAAAAATAAGAAAGACCAAGAAAAAGAAAATGATCTGGAGTTTTTGACACAAGAGAACTAAAGGTATAATTTAGGATGAAGAATTGGAGGCATGCTGCCTTGGTTTTGGGGTGAGACTGCAAATATTTTTTTTAGTATACAGAGAAAGCAATTGCATTTACTTAGCCAGAGAAATTAAATATACTCTAACAACATTTTTCTCTGAATCATTCAAAATATAGAATAAAGAAGATGCAGCTAGTTTCCTGGAGAAAAAAAGTTAAAAAAAAAAAGAAAGAAAGAAAGAATCCATGTTCTTCTTAGTGAAGAAAGGAAATACATAAACATCTTAAATGCATCCACAGTTTTTGGATCTGGATTGTAACAGCTTGGGTCTTCTTAACACTGTCTTTTAAAGACTAATTACCAATGGCTTCATTTCCACATATATTTAGCTCTTTCTGAAGTTATTCAAGGAAAGTGAAGCTGCACAAATTACAGAAAGGAATCGTCAACATCTAAGCTGATATGAGAGAAAATATTGATGAGAAAAGCAAGCAAAAACCAAAAACCATGAACTGTGGGGGCATTCTTGAGGTCTGGCCAAAGTTTATTCAACTATTTGCAACCCAACAATGTAAAAAATGTCAAAATGTGCAACACTATTTTTTTATTTAGACATTTTCACTCTCTTCCCTCTGGCCATATTTTGAGATAAGTTACATTCATGGGACCTGAGTCCAAACCCACAGTAAATCAGGCGTATCTCCACCAAGGTCAATAAAATTATGATGGATTCCAACCAATGTAGATGTTGGGAGAGAGGAGAGAAGGGGAAGGTGCAAGTATCTGTCTTTGTGCATCCATGAGTTTCTACTGCAGAATTTTTTTAAAAAATCTCCCATTGAAATGGTTGCATTTAACAGAGCAGAGCCAAGATTATGTCACAGGCAGGCTACATTCCTGTCACTTTTTGGGTTCTTGCAGATGCCATTTAGGAAGCCCAAAGCACTCTCTCTTTCAGTCCCCTGCATGTAACTTGTTGCAGTTTGCAAAAGTTAGGCATAGTTGGGCTTGCTTTCAAACACAAACCACATAAAGACTGTAGCATAAAATACTTATCTTGCTTTCCATAAGTGAAGGTAAATAATAAATATGCAAGTATATTATACATGCACGTATCAAGCATCTTTGTGTAAACATTTTCTGAAGAGGGAGTAAAGTTTTGTGGATGAAATATACTGATACAAATTCAACAAATACTTTGTTTTTTTAGAGGTCATTGCAGATTCCACCACTCATCAAAAACAACCTGCAAAAGCTTTATTGTTTATGGCAAGATCAGAATTGTTGCTGTTCCGCTGCGGTTCTCCAAAAACAGAAAATCATGCTAGAGGTTTTGTTTTTCTATTATGATTAAAAAACAACAACTGCATCTTCTCCAATCTGATCTTGATGAAACATTTTATCTCAGCTAAATATAACTTATTCTCCCCTCTACCATCTCACTAATTAAATATTGATTCCAGAGCCTCTCCTGCCATGTTTTTGTACAGTATGTACACTACAAGTAGCTTTATATCTGAGAGGAGAATTGTTTCAATGGTATTCATTTGATAAGTGTGCCAATTAAGGGCTCCATTTTATAGTTAGAAAATAAAAAGTTTTAAAGGTGGGGATGGGGTACAATGCACCTTTTTTGAAAAAAGAACACACTATCCAATCAGAATTATTTCAGACAAGTATAAAGACACTGAACCATAAAGACTGATGAGATTGATTTTCAGATTGGTATCAGGTCCGTTCCATATATTTACATGATTTTATCATTTTATATAATTTATAATATCCTGTTTTGCTACAATAGGAGCTTAATACTGATGCATTTTATATTCTGTCACACAGAGATGGTGGTAAACAATGGAGAGAGATGAAAGGTAATTATATACAGCGTCCAACCTCAAATTCCTAACATGTGCAAACTGAAAGTGTATTTATTAATGAAATGTGTCCCAAATTATAGTTCAGTTAGAGGCTGTGAAAGATTAAATCAGAGCAAATATCCATGTAAAGAATTTAACAGAAAGTAAAAGGGGAGTATTCTGTATTTTACTCTAAAATCTAATGAAAAAAACTAACACAACACTGTCAAAAGGCCAAAGACCATCTAGTCACTTCAGGTTTCTCACTTAACAATACATTCCTATCAATAATAGGAATTTAAAAGCCTTTAAAAAGCAATGTATGAGCAGCATTAAGCTTGGTGCAATATTTTTAACCATAAAGTTTTTAGAGAGAACACAATCCTGATACGCAGAACTGGAATGAGATGAGTGTACGAATATCTACATATCAGTCCAGATCCAGTTTTACTTGGCTACAATTCAGACAGAGCATATTGCCAGCCAGCTCCAACTGTTCATGCAGGCAGCTCCAAGGACTCTATATACTCGTATGTCTAACTGCAAGCATCACCTGCCAAGGTCTAGTTTAATACTTTCTCTCTAATTTCATTTTAATCTGCATCTCAGTTCAGTCCTGACCAGGTAAGTTTGAAGGTGCTGTCCGTTGTCTCTAAAATGCATCTGAGCCATAAGGGGATATTACTTTCCAGATGAAAGAGAGATGCAAAGATGGAGACAGTATCATCTGTTGAATTTAACGCCTCCATGTAGAAAGCTAACTTAATCCACATTAAATTCTCCCCTGCTAGAAAAGAGTCTTTTCAATGCTCGGCTAATGCAGCTGTAGAGCAAACATGATAAACCACTTAACTTTCTACCAAAAATATAAAGCAAGGGGGGATCCAACTGTGGTTTCAGGTGATCTCTTTAAACAAAAAAGAGAGAGTGAAAAGGAAACGTTTATCGCATTCAGAATATTGAATACAAATATAAAAGATGCACAGAAATTTCAAGTTCGCGCTGAATCTATGGAATACTATGATCTTCAGATATAATTAGGACATGGGCATTCTGTAATTTTTTTTTTTCTCTGCCTCACTCCGAAACCCAATCCAGCTGAAGGACTTGCAACACATTTGTCTCCTCTTGTAACCTTCCCTGGCAGTGTTATTAACAAACCTTCAATCATCAAGACGCGGAATTGGCAGGAAAAGATCATAATCGGAAGCAGAAGTTGAGCAAACAAACAGTTTGACCTCCCTCTGTGCTTCAGAAGACTCCTGCCAATGGAAAGAGAGGCTACAATTGAGATGGCACCTCTAGGCCTCTTCAGTCTGAGTGTATTTTCCCGCTGAAAGCCTGCAAATGCCCAGCACACAAGGGGATTCCAATCTGACAAGTTCAGTGTTTGTTTTCTGCCTCTAATAAATGGTGAATAATAATAACAGCTGTTTTACTTAAGATTGGTGGCTGCGCATACCAATCACGCTGCAATGTGAAAGAAAAAACAATGCCATGACTTTTTGTGCTATAGGCGATGCTTGTTAACCGCTAACGGTGATGGGAAAGCGCATGACAGCTATACAATACGGCACATAACTTTCTAATTCAGTTTTACCTATGCCAGCAATGGGGAACAGATGCATTTATAGCTCCCAATAGCCCCTGGCCAATAATTCAACATTGACTAGTGGGATTTTTTTATATATATATATATTAGATAGTGTCTTAGATTACTGGAAATTCGAAGGATTGAATCAAGGATATTCTATATGCATTGCAAGTGTATTTTGCAACTGAGCTATAGCATATTTTGATTTTTGGAAGAAAAAAAAGTTGTGGCAGTATACTGAATTCTTAGAACCCCGAAATATCAACAGCCACTTCATCAAAAGATAACTTTTAAAAAATAATTAAACCAATTAATCAAGGAGTTGGAACATCTTGTTTATGGGGGGAAATCTACATTTAGGAATGCTTAGTTTGACTAAAATCCAATGAGGAGAATATCATAAAGATATCTATAATTATCTATGCTGTGGGAAAAGTAGATATGTCCATCTCTCAGAGTGTTATAACTGGTAGTCCTAACTGAAGAATGAGTGATTCAGGACTGTAATTACATACTTCCTCAGATCTTGCATTTTTAAACTGTACAGTCTGTTGCTAGCACAAGATTAATGATGGCCACTAATTTGGAAAGTGGTCAGGTTCATGGACAATTCAGCCAGCAGTAGCCATCATGATAGCTATAGATCATTTCCAATATCTGAGGCAGCAAGACTCATCCATCAATGAAGCAAATGGGTAGGAGAAAGAGCTGGGGAAAATCCTTAGGAGAGTCCCAGCAATTCATGAAAAATAACTAAATCAATGTTTTTCAAACTTGGCAGCTTTAAGATGTAAGTAGTATGCTGGCTGGGGAATTCTGGGAACTGAAGTCCACATATTTTAAAGTTGCCAAGTTTGAAAACATTCAGCTAAATGAATCAAAAGCCATAGCTCTGAGACAACTTTCTGTCTTTTATTCAAATTTCTATCAGCAAATTGCTTTATTTGTTTGTTTTGCTCCCATAAGAGTTCTCCTATTGTTCACTTAAAAAAAACGTTTTAAAAACATGTGTTCACTGTTCATTGCTACAGATATAGCAATATTTTCCAATTTAAACCTCACTGAGTCAGCTCCCACAAACTTCTGCCAATATGGCAAAAAGCAGACTGTAAAATCCACCTCAGTACAAGCATATACTCCCCAAAACAAGAAACTCCATTCCAATGCCATCCCATAATTATACTTAGGCTCTTCAGCTGAGGTTTTTGCCATTAAAATGGAACATATATACATTTACTGGTAGCTCATGATTTGCGGTAGAGAGAGGGTTTTTTTCACTTCCAGTAATAATTACAATGATCAAAATTTCCCCTTCCCCTAAACAAGATCTAATAGATGTAGTATCTTAAATTATTTGACTGAATTTAGGGCATTCTCTCAATTCCTAATTCTTCTTCTTTATATATAGAGCTGCTTTTTCTACCTGAATTTTCAGAGTTCTATTTAAAATAGTAAGCCATGCAAGCTTGAAATTTGTTCACTCCAATCTGAAGCATTCCTTTATTGGAAAACTCAGTTTTCCATTATGGCTATAGCACAAAGGAGCCCCAGTTAGGAATTAGGGAAATGCTTATTGCAAACTGGGGCCTGACTGTTTTTACTTTGTTCATCTCACTTGGGCTTTTAGATCACATGGGTGATCCGTCTACACCACCCCAAACACAAAGGCCATCTCCCCTCAGCTCTTTGTACAGAATAGGTGATTGACTCAGCAGCACTTATAATCAATCATGGGTAGGATATTATAGCAATGCTGTTTTGCTACCATCTCATGTTGCTTTTAGCCATTTCGGCACTTCAGACTTCTGAATAAATCTGTAGTTCAAAGCCATTGGCTAACACATTCCATTGCATCCTCCATAGCCAAGAAACAAAGCACTAGATTTAAGCTGGGCAAACTAAGGACAAGCTTGGTATCAATACTTGAGATCTCTAGCAGACTTTTGAGAATCAACTGCCTCTAACACAATATTTCCCTGATGCATTCACTAACTCTCTGAAATGAATTCATGGTGACCTATTTACCCTACCCCTGGAGACACTCTGTGAAGATAAAAACAACACTGAAAGGACACCATGGACAAAAAGGGGAAATTGCAGGCAGAACATTGGGACCACTTTAGACAATTTGATGTTCTCCAGAAGTTTTGGATTGAAGCTTCAACAATCCTTGCCATTGGACATGCTGTCTGGAACTGATGGGAGTAAATATTCAATATATCTGAAGAACATCAGATGCCTTCACTGTTCTTTAATCCACACCTCACTAAGTTGTTTTAGCAACAAGGAATTTTTTTCCCCATTTCTGTATAATATTTCATCAGTCACAACATCATTTTGTCAGCAAAATTTTGCAGGGGTAGGAAAAATGTCTTTCAACCCTCAATCGACAGTGCTAATGATTATTATTAAACACCTGGTCAATGTTTATTCATTATTCATCTGCAGGGGAAATGGACATGTGTGCCAAGACTAAAAGCAGGAATGACAGCTTGTGGATCCTTCACCATTTTTATCAAGATGTGGTATGCACGTGTGTATGCTTGTATACACACATAAACACACCCCAACTAATCTGAAGAGGAAAAATGATTTCCAATTTGAAATAGATTACTCTCCATAGAGTTTAAAACTTTAAATAAACATTAATTCCTGACACAGGGGAAGATATTCATTAAGTCAATTAACACATTGTGTGGTTTCCACAAAAACTCTTTCTCCAACCTACTTCAGAGAATGATGAAAATAGGGCGAGTTTCTTTTCCTTAATAAAAAAATGATGAGGATTTGCTGTGCGGTAATTGAAGTGTATTGTTTAACATGACACTAAAGCAGGGGTCTCCAAAGTTGGCAACTTTAAGACCTCAACTCCCAGAACTCCCCAGCAAGCCATGTCATGAAAGAATGCTGGCTGGGGAATTCTGGGAATTAAAGTCCACAAATCTAAAAAGTTGCCAAATTTGGAGATCCATGCAGTAAAGGAAGACTATAGGGATGTGAGCAATTCTGGCTCAGTTCCTAAAAGGTGCTTTGCAGTACACTGGGAGACACTCCATTCCAGGAAAAGACACAAATGCTTTCAAGAGTTGCAAGTAGGTTCTCCTTTCATGCTTCTGGAGCACCTTCTTGGAAAGGAAATCACTCTGTGGTTCTAAAAAGCTATCAATCTAAAAGAAAGATGTCCAATATTAAGGGGAAAGAAGGAACAGTGGAAGTCTTTGGAAATGAAAGGGTCAGAAAGTGGTTTGCAAAACTGTATTCCTGTGGGATCCCATCCCCTGAACTGTATTCTTGGTGGGACCCCAGCTGGTCCAGAATTCCCAGTCATCCACTCAAAAAGCAGCTGCTTGTGAATTTTGGAGCGTGTCCCCAGTAGCTGACAATGTCCACAGAGAACCTAAATCTCAACAGCCTGACCTCTGTGAATGGTGAGCCTTCAGAATATACTTCAAAACACAGTGTAGGCCGTGTGTGCATGTATATGTGTAGAAACTGTGTTTATGTGTGTGCATCACACAGTTGCGACTGCTTCGCCAAAGATCAGAAGCCGGAAAACTACTAGAAAGACACCTTCCACAAGTCACCTGCCTCAGCTAACCTCCAGGCAGGCGAAAAGACAAGCCTTCCGGGAGAGTGCTGGAGAAGAGATTCCAAGAGAACGTCCCCCTTTCTTGTTCTCTCGTTGCTTTAAAGTGCCGGATCGGTGGCATTTTTACCCAAACCTCGGAAGCCGTCGGAGTGCGAGAGGCAGCAAAACCCCATCACTCAGCTCTGAGGCAGTAGTAGCGCCTCCAGCCAGAACTGAGGAAACCAATCGTCGCCTCTCCCAGCAGGAAATCTGCGGAGAGGGCACGGGGCCCTGCAGGCCTAGCCCGAAGGCTGCTGGGTTGCCCGAAGGCTGCGAGGGCCTGGTGCGCCTGCTCCGCGGGAACCGCGCCCCGCAGGGCCGAGGCCGGAGCCGAGAGAAGACGAGGCTCCCACGTGGCCGCCGCCGTTACCTGCAACCGCAGCTCTCCACCACCATGTCCTCGTACTGTTTGTAAACCACGTTGTTGCCGGAGTCGATGTACAGGATGCTGATGGGGCTGAGTTTGGAAGGCACGCAGCAGCTGGGCGGGGTGGAGTCGGGGGCCATGGAGTTCATGAGCGTCTGAATGATGGCGTGGTTGGTCGGCTCCAAGTGGGAGCGCAGCGGGAAGTCGCACACGCCGTCGCAGTGATACGCCTCGTAATCCAGGGGCGCGATTATCCAGTCATCCCAGCCCAGCTCCTTGAAGTTGACGTGCAGCGCTTTGCGGCTGCAGCGGCTCCTGACTTTTTTGCTCTGGCTTCGCCCGCCCGCCGCCCGGCCCGCCAGCGCCGTCCGCCGCCTCCGCCGTTTCTGTTGGGCCAGAGCGCCTGGGCTTAATTCGTGCGACCCCGGCGGGAGCTCGGACCCGCCGCTCAGTGTCCGGATCTTCTCGCGGATCTCCTTGAACAGGTTGTCTTTCCGCTTGGTGCGAGAAAACACCACCAGGAGGGCCCTCTCGTGGGGCTGCGAGGGGTGCTCCCGGCCGAAGCCCAGCTGCTGGGGGGACAGGAGCTTCCCGGTCTGGGCCGAGACGACCCTTAGCCAAAAGCAGAGCACGGGCGGGCGCTGGGGACGGCCGCCTGGTTCTGCCCAGGGCCTCAAGGCTGCCCAGACGTCGAAGACTTCCCATTGGGGCGTAGCGGCGTCGCCGGAGCCCAGCAGATCTCCCGCTCTGGAGTCCAAAAGGCCCGGCTCCCGGCCTCCTGCTTGGTCGGGGCAAGCGGAGAGCAGCAGGCGATGGAGCATCCCTTCTGGGGACGAAGCCAAGCTCCTGTTTTCGGCGGCTTTCCGCAGGATCCTCAGTTCAGCCCCTACGATTTCGTCCGCCTCCGCCAAGGTAGAGATGTCGAAGAGGTATTGCTGCCCGGCCTCCCAAGAAGAGTCTTCTGGAAGAGAAGAGAAATGGATGGGTGGAAATCGCCTTGTGGTGCCCTAAGAGCAGGGCGGCTCTGTCTCCCTGGCTCTGTACCAAAAGGGATTCCCTTCCTGCCTGCCCTGTCTACCAAGGCTTTAAGTGCCAGCTGGGGGATCCACTTTCCCGCTCCCTGCTTTATCCCCACCAGTTTTTTCTGACCAATTGGACACAGTTGCTGTTTGGACAAGCTTTCAGGGCCTCAAATTCTGGTTTTTCCCTATAAGGACCCTCTTCGCCCCCAGAAGTTGAACTTGTTGCTTATCTACAAAGATACTCAGACCACACACTCAATGCCTGTTGTAAAATAAGTTGAATCCACTGTTCTCCCCAAAAGCCTTGTGACATTGCATTAAAGTTGTGCTTTTCAGCATGTGCAGAATATCTCAATGCAACATGGGAAAAGGAGTTCAAAAATGGCTTTGAAAAATATGTACAGGGAGGAGGATAATTTGGGAGGTGAAATTATCTAATTTTCAAAAGTTCAGTTGGAGAGGATCTGTCCAGAAAAATGACCCACCTAAAACTTTCCACCCATGAGAGGTCAAGAGACACTGAAGGAACTTGACAGCAAGCATCTGCATTTATTTCCCAGGCTAAGCGGGGAATGGGCTCTTGGGGGGGGGAGTGAAATGGGCCCATGTTTTTCTTCCCACACTACCCATCCTCTTCCTTGCTATGAGCCAAGTTAAACATTTCCTCAGTCTGTCAAGGATCATTTTATTTGTTCACATGTGTGCCTACTTGCACATTTTCTTCGTTTAAATGCTCCAGGAAAGAAGGTGGAGGAAGAGAATAGTGTTGAGTGAGTTAAACCCTTATGGGAGTGACCCATCTGAATCCCCTTCCCATCTCAGCTCGTTTTATGTTAGGAACCAGACATGAACTTTTCCTGGGATGAATTAAAGTAACCAGATGTGACAATAAATATACACCATAACATTAAAATAAATAAAGGGAAGGAAGAGGCAAAATAAACGAAAGAATGAATAAAAGATTCTCATATGGGCTTTCTCAGCAATACTGTAGGATGTGGTTCCCTCAGCTAACTCCCCGAATGCTGGATAAAATGAATCACCCATAGCCAAGTAAGGTGAGCAGTGAAGCAAGGGACTTTCAGGTCTTGCAAATGTTGCTGAGCTATAGTTCTCAGAGGGCTCACTTGAAATATCCTAATTAGAGCTGCTGGGAATTGTAGTTCAGCAGTACCTGGAGGTATTACTTGACCTTAGTTTACCTCTGAAGCTAAGTAGGGTCAGGTTTGGTTAGTATTTGTAGGAAAGACCATCAGGAAATGAGGGGGGGGATTCTGGGAGGAGATAATGACACATTCCTTCGACATAGCCATAGTTACATAGGCCCATGAAGCCGCTGGATTTCAAAGAGACTGGATCTTTCATAGCTGGAGGATGGGCCCCGCAGCACCCATTAATTGTGGCGCTTGTTAATGAATTTATTAAAAGATGGCCATGCCGGCCAGTTGCAGTGGCCAACTGGGTGCTTCTGGGAAGTCCCTTATCATTTCTTTTTCTTTCTTCCCAACAAGTACAATCAAATCAATTTATGCCACCTCGAACAGGGAAGCCAGCCTAGAACCATAGAAAGCCTTGAGAATGTCTTGAGTGCAGATCAGAATCTGAATTTTTCTTCCCCAATCCGTGGGACTACCGGTGCATTGGGGAATGGATGATCTGGGCCTGCTGGCTGGGAATTCTGGGAACGGTGCTCCCCATACTTCAGGGAGTCGCCAACTTGGGACAGCGGCTCTGAACCGATTTGAAACGGGGCGTCCTGTGTCTGGTCCTCGCATCCTCCATCGAACTCGATGCTTCGCGAAGAATTGCGAAAGGAGGCTTTCCTCCTCGGCTCTTCGGAAGCCCCGTGTCCCCGCAGCAGTGGGGGAGAAAAGGGGGAAGGCAGCGGCAGGGGCAGCAAAGAACGACCCAGAGCTCTTCAGATCATCCCGGACCCTTATTCCGCTCGCCCAGCGCTCCCAGAATAGCGTCTCTCTGCACCTGCGGCCAAGCTAGGCGCGCGGTCCGGAGAAGCCCGCAGACGGCTATCTTAACTTCTGCCGGCCAGATTTGCGACCTCTATCACCGCCCAGCCGCCCTCGGGGCCGGTGTAAAGTCTGCCCCATTCCTGTTCAAGCGGCACCACGCGGCAGTTCAGATGCTGAGCTATCATAGCAAGGATCCTAGGCCGTTCTTCAGTAACCACGGCCTTAGTTAGGAAGCCTCGGCGGCGTCTCAAAGCCTCTCCAGGACTCCTGAAACCTCGACTCTTACTTCTGCAGCATCGGGACCAAAGGCTCAAATCAAACCTGCCCTGATATTCTTCCCCTGCAGTTCGATCCGCTGAAGCTTCCTTGGGTGTGCCTCTAAGACAACCCCGACTTTCTTTCCTAGTTGCTCACCGTTCGTCCAAACTCAGAGTCGTCTGCGGCCCTTTAAGCTCGGAGAGCGGAAAATAAATTGCTGCTTGCTGCCTAAGGTGGAATAGTTTAGCGCTCAGACCTGCCACCTGTGGCCAGGTATTTGCAGGAGCACAAATCTCATTGCCCATCCTGGTGGAGCTCAATGGGAGTTGGAATCCTCCAACTGCTCCCTAATAATATTTAAACAGCCAACTGACAAGGGGAGAAGCTTTATCTTTTTATATATATTTTAGAAAGTGTTGCTTTTTGTTTTTGGATTAGTTTTTTTTTTCCTTCAGAAGGGGCCTGTCACGGTCCTGCCAGCCTGCGAACTCTAAACATAACGCGATTCCCTCCCCTTTCTATTGTTTTCTTCAAGAAGGAGCAATGATGAATGTTTGACTCATTGAGTTAAATGAGGCTTCTTCCGAAATCAGCGAACAGACAAAATTCCACGTGGTTAGAAATAAAATAAAAAATAGGACAAAGCATAAAATAAGTAATACCCCTCGCACTGCTGCTGTTTCTGTTATAAGCATAGAGCAAATCAGTGTAATTTCGTTGATTAAGGGAGCCTCCTCTGATTGAATCAACCTTAACGTTATCAAATTTGTCTCCTTTTTTATTTATTTATTTATTTATTTGAGACCACTAAACTCCTTAACAATTCTGCGCAATTAACAAAAAAGAAACCATCAAAAGATCACCGCCGGTCGAAAGAATAATTCAACCAGCTCAAACTGCACAACCTCCCTATCATAGATTTTCTCTAGTCACGCGCCCTCCTAAAACCCATAAATATATCCTCGGCTGCTGCTTTGCACATCTGAGTCATAATCTAGCGTTCTTGCCTCGCCGACATACTGGCACGTGAACTTTATCAGTAGATATCTGTGCGCCTTAACCGTAAGATTCATTGGACCTGCGTTTGTAAATGCAAATAGAAACAAAGCTGAAAATTCTTTTGGTAGAGATTCCAATCCACGCGCACGCACGATATATTTCTCTGAGGATGATCGGTTACAATACACTTAATCGAGCCGCATTTCGAAGATGCAGATCGGGGACTTGCTCCAATTGCGGGGACAAAAAGACAAAAGCCCCGGTACGAAGAGTCTTTTCCCAACCCTATTCATTAGGAAACAGCCTGTTCGATGGAGTGGTTAAGGCATTGGGCTAGAACCGGAAGATTGTTGAGTTCTAGTCCCATCTTAGGCACGAAGCCAGTTGGGTGACCTTGGGCTACCTCTCTCCCTCAGTCCTAGGAAGGAGGCAATGGCAAACCACGCCTGATAAACCTAGCCAAGAAAACTGCAAGGACTTGTCCAGGCAGTTTTTGAGAACCGGACATGATTGAAGGCAAGAAAAACAACATTAGGACATTTGTGGGCGCAGATCCCGCGTCCCTCAGATGGCCTTGTGGAAGGCTGACATTTCAAGCACGCATCGTGTCCTGCGTCCCTAAGGAGATCTCACAACTCCGCTCTCCTTTCTTGAGGTCTTTCACTTCGTCTCTAACGGGGGGGGGGGAACCCTTGTTCCCCTAACACAAACCCAAAAAATCTAGGAGACAAGTCACTCTAGTCTAAGCCTGTCTTTGGATCGCTTGTCGCTTTAAAAGTGCATTTCTCCCTCCCAGCAGTACACCTTTACAAGACAGTGCGCTCTCTGCCAAGTTACTCCGATGATTTTGGCTCAATTAGAATAACGGGCGACTAAGTTTCATCGGTAGGGTTGATGGGCTGGCCGTCTCTCCCTTCCTTCCCTCCTTATCCTTTTCTATTGTTTTCACGCGGTGTTTCATCCAACACAGATCAGTTGGGAAGGCATTCCCCGCCGAACGCTGAAACTACAAGAAACGTTTGTCAGAAAAGGGAGGACGGAAGGAGAAGTTGTTCAGGCGAGTGAAACATTTTTTTACGGCCTGGGTATCTTTTCAGGAAAACAACGCAGGCCAAGGAAAAGAAAGACAAAGCTAGGGGAAAATATTCAGACGAGTCGGAAAGTTCTCTTTGCTCCTGCAGTTTTAATCTCTCATTCCCTCTTTCTCTTTCTTTTCTTCCACCCCCTTCTTCTCTTGCCTTTTGGTATGTGGTGATTTTCGGTCACCCGCAGCGTCCAACTCTGGAAGAAAACCTCGCCACAAAGTCGTAGCAATAAATCACCAAAGTCCTTAAAGCAGCCGGAATTAAAACGCAAAAAAAAAAAGAAAGAAAAAGGTGGGTAGCCCTTCAGGAGGGGAAATTCCGAACGGGCAATCTTAACTGTTCCCCCCCCCTCCCGCTCCTGAGCTGCCTTCATTTGGGCTGCAAAGCGCTCTTCTCCGGTTGGATTGCAGTTCCGGCTAATTATAGAGACCAGCCAATCGCGGATCAGCGCTCCGAGACACTCTTGCTATTGGCTCGCCGTTTCGAGTCAAGGTGACAAGCCCCCGGTTGGCAGCGGTGGCGGAGCAAGATTCCCGCCGTCGGCAGGGAGGCAGATCAAGCGGCGAGGTAGCCGCGTCCGCCCTTTCTTAACCATTCCTGCCGGCCTCCCTCTTCCCACCAAGGGCTCCGACGGAGTTTAAGCGATCCAAAGGAGCTCAGTCGCAAACACCTCGCAAAAGCCCCCCCTTCCTCGCCCGACAGGGGCCCCAGCAGGGCCTCGGGAGCAAGGGAAAGGACTCCGTTGTCTTGACTCGGCGGGGGGAGTTGTCCCCTTTGCCGTCGAGGCAGGGCCAAGCCGGTCCGGGGAAAAAGAAAAGCCGCGCAGAAGCTGTCTGGGATTACCCCGGGGGAAAGCGTGCTGAACCGCTAGAACAGGAGACGGAGGACAGCCTGGGAAGTCCTGCTCGGGCGGCGATCGAATAAGCCACAGATGTGGCGGCCGTGGGATTTGAAAGGAGTTTCCTAAATCTGGCCGCTCCAGCCTTCGCTTCTCCCCACCCGTCGTGGCCTTCCACCTGTTAATAGCCACTCCACCCCGGGCGTGCCCCATTCATCGCTCCAGCCAGTCAGCCTCTCGGCACTCGAGGAATCAGGTGGCCTCACTGCAGCCGCCCGCCTACCGGGCAAGAAGCGAAGGGAGGCTGGGAGTCGCCCTCGGCTGCCCCACTTTGTATCTGATCAGAACACTCTCACTTCCCCAAAAAGGTAACAGTGAAAACCCCATTTTCCCCTGAACCAATAAATCCCAATGTCCTTTTAACCCCCCCCCCCCTCAGCTTTGCTTTTCCTTTCCCTCAGGTCTTCTTGACTTTCTCCGGACAATTTTCCTAAAGAGCAAACGATTTCCCAGTGGTGAAACCAGGAATTCGGTCACCTGAGCCCACCTAGATGCTATTACCACATTCGGGCACCTCGCAGATACCCAAACCCTCAGATTCTTCAAAAGGGATCTGCAGGCTTGATTCGACTCTGGGCCCGGACAGAAACTCCTTGTAGGGGAACCCTTTGTTGGAGTTGTTTGGTGATTAGAAGCTGAGAAGAAATAATATTAATGGTGGAGTCCTTGGAGCTCTCGGGAGCTTACTTTTCTTGCGGACGTTTCATTACCAAACTAGGTAACAACATCAGTGCTATTGGTTTATTCATCCTCTGCGACCCCCACCGCATTTCATATTCCCTTTTTTCGAGTTACAACAAATGCAGCAATTTGGGCTCAGGCCCAGTCTGTCTGCAGTAATTTTCTCCTTGGGTTATTAATGATTAAATGAACTTTGCTTCAAGATCATTTATGATATGAAAACTGAAAGCCGTGAAATCAATTTTCGGTCGCAAAGTCTAGATCACAAAAATAGTCATCCTGCAAAATCATTAAATCTTAGACTCTAAAGGGATGACATGGTTAGTTTAGGTTAGATTCGGAAGGATCCTATGGATCATCTTCTGTATTAGACCCGATTAATTGGGGAGTAATTTGAGTTGTACGGAAGGTCAGTTTTCAGATAACTTCTGTCTGGGCTTTAGTATCGCGGGATCGATTCCTTGTAGTTAGATTCGTTTGGATGATTCCGTCGTTATTAGAACTTTTTTTTTTTTTTTTTAAAGGCAAAACCAACACACTTCCCACCCCTCGCAAAGAATTGGGGAGAAAACAGCGATAGGGAATGGACAAGGCTAATTAGTTCCCAACAGGACGACGGGGTTTTCCTTCCCCCCCACTCCCCAAATTCATCATTTACAACAAAATCCCGACACTGAAGCAGAGTTAAACGAAAACGGCTTGCAAGCCTATCGACCCCCCCACCCCATCCCACCCCCCTATACATCAAACCACCCAGGTTAGGCAGAAAGAGCACTTGTAAATATGGGGGGGGGGTATATCTCTTCTCCATCAAGGTACCCCTCCGACCGAGCCAATCCAACTCGCCCTCCCGGAGCCTCGTGGAGGAAGAGGAGGAGGAGAAGAAGGGGAGAGACTCCTGCGCAACACGTCGGGATGCAGCGCATTCCTGGGTCAGCTCCGTGCGCAAACCGGCCTGTTGGGCAAGAGCGCGGACAGCAGCGTTTTTTGGGGGGGGCGCCCCAGCGGAGGGCTTTCCGGGCGGTTGGTTCGCTCACCTCGTGGCTGCGCCCACGCCTGGTCTGCGAAGCCCGTGACGGTGTTGGGGCGACTGCCCGGGGCATCGCTGATCTCTCCCTCCGGCCGGGGGTGATCCTGACCCCCGGCTAGGCGGCGGTAAAGCGCGATCATGTAGTCATGCGGCACCACCGTGCCGTTACCGAACACGCCGCCATCCCCGTTCGGTCGCTCGCCGGGCTTTGACTTCCAGAGGCCGGGGGCGGCCGCCGCCGCGTCGCTGGCCGCTGCCAGGGGCCGAACAACCGCGGCGTCCAGCTGCCCGTAGCGGAGGCGGCAGGCGCTCCAGAGGCAGCAGAGGCAAAGCGCCGCGGCCGCCCTCAGCTCCATGCTCTCGCCGTCCTCCTCCTCCTCCTCCTCCGGCTCGTGGCGGCCCTGGCTCGGCGGGCTCCGGGCGGCAGGCGCAGGGGCTTTGAGGGCTCCTCGGACTCCCCGGCCGCTTTTTAACATTGTGTTAACTCGACGCCGAACCAACCAGGACAACTGCAGCGGTGGCAGCGGCTGGCTGGACCTTCGCAGCGCCCCCTGCCGGCCAGTCGCCGCCGCCGCCGCTTGGCAAAGGCGCTATTCGCGAAGGCGGGGAAACGGGAGGCGGGCGAAGTGGAGTCATGAAAGAATGAAAAAAGAAGCGGTGGGGGGAGGGGGGAGAATACAGCCCCCAATACAAACAGCCTCGCTGAGTCACATATTTGTTTTCACAAACTCTTCTTCTTTCCTTCCTTCCCTCCCTCTCTTCCCCTTTTCCTATTTCTTCCTCTCCCGATGTTTTCTTTCCTTTTTTTTTTTTTTTAACCGAATCCGTCGGAAATAACACCAGCCGGAGAGAGACCTGGACGGGGCTCCCAGCAGCTCGACGCTTTGCCAAGGGGACAAGAGAGCTGGATGCCAGCACCCCGTCGCTTTTCGGCTGGACGCTGCAGCAAAGCCGCCTGGGGTGGAGATGGAGGGGGGGGGGGGAAGGAAGAGACCGGCTGGCCGCGTGGATTTTCACCTCGAGCTGCAAAGCAGAGCTGCGGGGTGCGGGGGGGGGGGAAGAGCAATTGGGTTCATCCGTCAGGAAGTGGCACTTGTTTGATCAACCTCTCCGAAATACAGGACAGAAGTTGCGCTTTCTTCGATTTCCAGTTTTCAACTTTCCTGCTTTCCGATAGGCAGCGTGTTTAAATCCTGTCGCTCCCTCGACAAAAACGAGAGTTTAAGAAGCGAGGAGGAAAAAATCCGTATACTGCTACCGTAGTCCCAGCAACAGATGGAGCAGTAGTGATGTTGATGATCGAAGCCAGAGTAGCTGGCTGCAATTAACATATTACTACGCTGTTTCGACTAGCTTTCGGCGCATAGTCTAGACCAGGGGTAGGCAACCTTGGCTCTTTTATGACTCGTGGACTTCAACTCCCAGAATTCCTGAGCCAGCCATGCTGGCTCAGGAATTCTGGGAGTTGAAGTCCACGAGTCATAAAAGAGCCAAGGTTGCCTACCCCTGGTCTAGACTCTAGTAGTTCAGTGAGTCCCATTTAACTAAGTGGAATTTCATTTTGAGCGACCAAGCCGAGAACCGGACTACAATTCCAAACTCGTTTTCAAAATGGCACCTTTGTTACTCCCACTACCGGTAATAGGGCCGTTGGCGGTGTTAAAGCTATTGCCAAACTTTTTGATCTGTTGTCGCTGACCACACAGAGCGAGACAGTAGTAAACATTAGTAAATACGTATAAGATACATGGTGTAAATGTACTACATAATAATATATCCGAATGTTTATACTTGTATATTGATTCCCAACAAATCCCTAAGCGGACAGGCTAATCAGCTGGCTCGGTTAAGAGGTTGTCTCTAACGCCAAGACCGCAGGGTTCCTATTTTAAGGCGCTGTCAAATGCTACGTAATTAGGAGTCAGCCCCACAATGGAATGGAGGTATCCAGTCTTCGACGGCCTGGAGGTTAATTGAAGAACTGTAAAATCCATTCATTTTGATGCACTTTGCTGAATAATGTCTTTGCTTTCGGCTTTTCCCAGGAAAATAAGTCCCATTCGACGGAAACGTCTCCAAGCTCCACAAACCCTTGCCTCCCCCCCCCATATTACACTAGCTTTTCCCAGATTATTGAGAAAAAAGGTTCTTAATTTACATCTGGCTTCCGGTTTCCAGTGCGTTTTAGTCGAGTTTATTTGGAAATAAGCCTCGTTGAATTCATTGGTCCTAATTAGGACCTCCGTTTGGGTGTTCATTGGTCCTTACTCCGCTTACGATAACTGCAATTTGCGAAATCTCAGGGAATCTTTGTAGCAGAGGCAGGTTACTCTGCGATAACCAAAACTTGGAAAACGGTAATTGTGTAAAAAGTGTAAGATTGATGGCTCATTTCACAAGATGATAATTTTAAAAAGGAAATATATGGCGACTTTAACAAGGAAAATAGGTACATGTATGGCTTGCTCGGAAGCACTATAGGAAACAAACCCAGCCTCTTTTCCGTCCCATTCTTCCCTAAGGCTTCTTTCTAGTTACCAGTACTTTATTAACCCTTTCCCTTTTCTTGAGGACTTTCTTGGTCAAATTTCAGACGTTTCTCTGGATCCCGATTCATATCACAAACCCACTTCGAGGCTAGTCAATTCAGTTCTTGCAATACCGGGTAGGACACCCGTCTTTTCTCCAGAAATAATAGAATCGCACGCAAGCATTCTAATTGGCGAATATTTATTGGCTGGAGGCCCGGATAAGCCTTTTAATAGGGTGTATTCCAGACCAAAGACCAATAGAGAAGTTACGGAAGGGGCGGGTAACTCGGGAGGTGTTTGAAGTGACTTCCATTCTGGCCTTTCACCATTTATTTTATGGTAGAGGTGGATTTTTCTGTAGTTGGAGGTCTGTGTTCACTTTTTTTGTGTGTCTTCTTATGCTCCTCCCAACTTTCAGAATTGCTTAAGAACTTCCACCTCTGCATTTCATTTCACTTTTTTTCTCAGACAACTCTTGGGAAATGCCCAAATGAGGCATAGGGAATGGATCAACAAAGTAGCCTCAAGGAAGCCATATTGTGAATCCCAAAATTACAGAAATGGGCAATAATGGCAGGTACAACTCATTCGTGCTGAAGTGCCCTTGTGGTGGATATTTTCCATGTGGCTGTTTATATACAGCAAAGGGAAAGGAAAAAGAAACTGTCTGCTATTCTGTATTGAGTGGCAAACCTGTAAATCTATCAAGGGGGCGCCATTTCTATCAATGGGGAATCCCATCAAATCCATCAATGGAGAACCAAGAGAGGGGCAAGAGATATGATTTTATTTTAGCCAAGGTTATGATGGGATTGTTTTGGCCAAGAAAAGAACAGGTGAATAGTGCTTTAAATCAGTAGTGGAAATGGTCACAGAGATAACTCCCTGAGTTCAGAGAACTTCCACATTCTCCATCAAAAGTCTTTTGACAAGTGCTGGTCTGCCTGCCTGCTTCCCTTCTCCAATCTGGTGTGGAATTCTAATTAATTCAAAATTAATTATGTTGACTTCCAAGGAAGGATACAACAAAAGCTTTGCAGTGCAGTTCTGTGTGGATCTACTCAGAAAAAAACTCCCACTGAGTTCAAATGGATTATTTCCCATTCACCTCAAAGAAGTGCAGCATTGGACTTCAGCCATACAAATCAACAGAAACCATAATTTATCTATAATAGCCCGATTCATACAAATTATCAGATGGGGGAAAAAATTCTCTCCTTACAGATTACTGAGCTATGTGAGCTCACAGTCAGAGAGAGAAGAAATTCAACCCTTGATATTTCAGTGTCCAAGATTCAATATCCAGTTTGGCGAGTCTTCAGATTAGACAAAGTCTTTGAGCCCAAGTAGGTTATACCTTAACTGTATTGCATCAATCCAGTCCTACCCCGCTGAGGATCATAAACCAGGTTCATGCTAAGCATGCTTTGTGAATACATCGCATTGCGGTTCAGACAATTAATTGCGGTTCAGACAATTAATCATGAGGGCTTAGCGCGAGGTAAGTCTCTTTCCTCCAGCATAGTAGAAGCGACTGTCAACCGAGCACCAATAAAAATCGGAAGTGCGGGAGAAGGGGCGTTCCTGGGACGAGGATTTGCTTAAGAGGGAGGTTTAAGATTGCCTGTCAATTACACCCTCTGGGTCTGGGTAAATTGGCAGAGCTGAGCATCGCGGAGGTTATCAGCCCTTGGGTGCTTTGCATCCCGGAAGAGGCCCCGCCCCGCGGTTTTTGCAGCCAGGTTCCAGCCAGTTTGGAAGCTGACCGTACAACCGACGGGTTAGATCTGCCATTTTCCGAATCCCGCAAAGTAGGCAAGGAACTCCGAACTTCCTTGCCTCTCCTCAGGCTTCATTAATTCGGCGACGTTTTTCTTGATGGCCTCGAGATGGCCTGTCTGCCTGGTCATCCGCCCCCGGGAGGCAGGGTTGCTCGGCGGCGAGGAGAAACGGCGACATTGCACTGGGGACAGGCAAAAAGCCCGGCCTGCTCAGCCACCGCTGGGCCGTCTGGCCGTGGGCGTCCATTTTTTTTGGTCAGGCCCACTTCCGCTGATCTACAGCAGTGGCGAGGATTGAATGTTATAAAACCTGGGCCGTGGCGTCCTAGGAAAGCGCCTTTGTTTTCTTCTGTAAAATGTGGCTTATCAGAAGAAATAAATACTGTTAATCTGCCTGTGAACCACCAAGAGTCACCTTATAGGCGAGATGGGCAGCATAAACATTTAATAAGTGAATAACTTCTCTTCCTTAACTAGGAATGCCCTATTTATTAAATGTTTATGCTGCCCATCTCTCCTATAAGGTGACTCTGGGCGGTTTACAGGCAGATTAACAGTATTTTATTCTGATAAGCCACACGGCCTATGACAACTTGCCATGGCCAACTCGCCACAGGACAACTTGCCATGACCAATTCACCATCAGAGAATAATATTGAAGAAATAGTGGACTAGAATCATTAAAGAAAAGATGCCAAAGGAGGGACAAAATGAAATGTGAATGATAAAAATTAAAAGATTTTTTTAAAAAATATTTTAAATAATTAAATTGAATTATTGAATTGTCCCGCAATGAGTTGTCCCATGGCAAGTTGGCCATGGCGAGTTGGCTCCGGCGAGTTGTCCCATTCCATTCTGGGAGGTACAGGGGAACAAGTATCTTCTTGCCACAAACTGAGTACAAAATAGAGCTAGAGCATGTCTGAAGTTGAAATGCTATTCCACTTTCAAAAAAACTATCTTTCCCAGAATAAATACTCTTTGTTTCCCCATCCTGTTTTTTTTACCATGGAATATCAGAGATGGCAAACCAGAAGCCTTTCTAATGTAGTGTATTACAAGTGCTTGCATCCCTCATTTTTTGTTCAGTAATGTTTGAAAGGCTACCCAGTACTTTTCTGCATGACTCCACAACAAAATACATGCCAACTTTGGGAAGCTTCACAAAGTAGGGTTTTAAAGGCAGAGGCCTAGCAGAGGTAGTGTGAAGGTCCTACCAGCCAGTCGGCATCAATGCCACTTGGATAACAAATGTTCACATCTGAACTTATAGTGAAGAACGCTATATTGTATTAGAACACATTTTTGCAGGGTGTAATATATGTTTACATCTTCAAAAACTAACGAGTTGTCACAGGAAGAAAAACATTTTCTTCAAGGGTGGGGTGGAACCAAATTTAAGAGTGTCAAATCACTGGGAGATAGATTTGAATTAAGAGACAGAGTAAGAGGAGTTTAACAGGATCTTGAAGCAAACCCAACCTTAGTAATCCCTCAGGAGTGCTCTAACCTTAAATACCTTATCCTATTAGCCATCATTTCTTCTTCTTCTATGATTCTGATATTTATGAATGAAAATACATGCTGGTAAAGAGCATCCCTGTTCATCAAACAGTCTGGTTTTTATTTATATACTGCCCACTACACTGAAGCAGCTCAAAGTGATTAATGAAAATATGAAAAAATGCACATATAAAGTATATATTAAAAAGTTGGGGATGGTTTTCCCCCTCTAAAAAAAAATCATGTTGAAAAGGCTTGGGTGAAGAGATAGGTTTTCAATAGGCACCTTCTATAAAAGGTGTTAGAGAAAACACCCGCGTCCCAAACTTCAGGGGAAAGGATCCAGAGCTAGTAGAAGAAAGCCTATCAGACAACCCTGGGAGAGCTTTAGTGTTTCTTGTTATATACAATGGGATCTTTCCTGAAGATCTGCTTTACCAACCAGATCTATAACAGTGAACGTTGATGGGTATCTTCTTTACAAGTTGGTGAAGTCTTCTGTCATAATCAAAACCTTGAACCTTATTAGATAGCTAATTGGCAGTGATGTAGTTATTTCTACAAAGGTGTAATGCACATGGCCACACTAGCCACTAATGAGAAACCTGGCTGATGTGTTCAGCATCACCTTTCAAATCAAGCCCAAAGAGTGCATTATATTTGTGTTATATAATTATATTAAATTATATTCTATGTTAAGTCATTGGTATGCTACTCCTAGGATTTCCTGCAGTCACCAGTAGCAGCAATTGGGCAGAAATTTTACTTAGCCCTATCTGAGCATCTTTTTCAGTGAAGAGGCTAAAGAATTGACTTTGGGTTTTCTATATGGAAATTATCCAAGGTCTGAGCCATGAATATCTGCCAGCTAATTACTGTTCTGGGGAAGCATTTTGTCTCTACACCATATATGATATTCATTTTTTAAAATTCCATATCCCATGGGTTCCATTAGAATATTATGCTGACACCAGGCCCCTCCATCTTTAACCTTTCGGTTCTAAGGGATGCACATTATAATTGAACTTTTGGCTGCCTTTGTCCCACAGTGTCTACCATGAAACCTCCAAATGCAGAGTTTCTCCCATCTGTTCTATACTGCAGCTTTGTCAAATCCCTGTTCTGTTTCCTTTCTCCATCCTGCCAGGTCTAGTCAACTACAGGATCTTGCAATGTCTTAAAAATTCTCCAAGCATGTCTCCCTCTCCTAGCTCCTCTTCCTTGGCAAGTTTGTTGCTTTGTTTGTCTTGGTTAAAATGCAAGCATTTGTTTTTGTGTGCACATATGATCTTATTGGCAAACCACTTCCTTGGATTTAGCCCTTTTCAAAGTCCTAATTAACAGACTGCCATAGCAGAAATTGGAGAAGAAAAGCTGCTGTTCTTTCTTCTCAAAAACCCTACATATATTAATCTGCTCTTATTACAAAAAGGATATATTTTGCCAAGCATGGTGTTTCTTTTTGACTTATCTGAACTTGCCAATAATCAGAACTGCATTCAAACTATTTTAGAATGATCAAATTATTTTCCAAAACACCAAAAGGCAAGATGAGAAACAATGGATGGAGACTAACGAAGGAGAGAAGCAACCTACAACTAAGGAGAAATTTCGTAACGGTGAGAGCAATCAACCAATGGAACAGCTTGCCTTCAGAAATTGTGGGTGCTCCATCACAGGAGGCTTTCAAAAAGAGAATGGACAACCATTTATCTGAAATGGTATAGGGCACGGGTGGGAACGATTGCCCTTTTATGACTTGTGGACTTCAACTCCTCTGAATTCCTGAGCCAGCCATGCTGAAATTTGAAGTGCACAAGTCATAAAAGGGCCAGCATTCCCCATCTCTGGTATAGGATTTCCTGCTCAAATAGGGGGTTGGACTAGAAGACCTCCAAGGTCTTTCCAACTCTATTATTCTATGTTCTGTGTTCTAGGTTGTGCATCCTTCTGAGTGAACATGATTCAGGGGAAACATGGTGACCTGAATGGATGGTGGGAGCAAGATGGAAGAATACAGAAAAATGATTCTCAGAGGCTCAAGAAAAATGAGAGTGGTAATGTGTGAGCATCTGCTTAGAAAAAGTTCTGCTTGTTTTGAATATGCGGTTTTAGCATAAAATTATTTATATATCCACATGGCAAAGGAAATGAATTGAAAAGCATGACTGATTTGAATACATTTGTGAACTGTTTATCTATGGAGATTCTCAGTCATCCAGGTCTTCGTTATCCCAAAGGTGCTTTTTCACGAGGCAACTGGACTTTCTTGTTTTTCTTTGAAGACTTTTCACTTCTCATCCAAGAAGCTTCTTCAGCTCTGACTGGATGGTGGGGAATGGAAGGATTTATACTCCTTGCAGACAGCTGGTCACTTGCATTCTTTTAGAGAGTCGTTGAGGCCACCTGGAAGTTTATCTGTGTAATCTGAACATTGGGGAAACAAAACAATCACTTCATAAACACATGGCACAACATAGGAGAACAAACCAATCAGGACAAGATTCAGCAGTCCATCTGCATTTAAAAGACAAAGGCCACTCTTTCGAAGACAGCAAAGTCTACATTTTGGACAGAGAGGACCACTGGTTTGAAAGAGGGGTCAAAGAGGCTATCTATGTTAAAATTGAACAGCCCCCTCTCAACAGAGGGGGAGGAATACAACATCATTTATCTCAGTGTATAGCACAGTCCTTTCAGCAGGCTGAAAGAAGGCTCCACACCCATTTGCACTAGGGTGACCCTGATGACACAGATAAACCTCCAGGTGGCCTCAACGACTCTCTAAAAGAATGCAAATGACCAGCTGTCTGCAAGGAGTATAAATCTTTCCATTCCCCACCATCCAGTCAGAGCTGAAGAAGCTTCTTGGATGAGAAGCAAAATGTCTTCAAAGAAAAACAAGAAAGTCCAGTTGCCTCATAAAAAGCACCTTTGGGATACCTTCTCTCTTTTGTTCACTTGCAGACTTTGGAAAACACAGCAGGCAGGCTAACATGCAGGCCATGCAACAAAGAGGGGAACAGACAAACTAGCCAGGCCCTACTTGCCCCTTAAGGCCCCTTCTGATTTGCTTTGGCCAAAATCAGGCTAGGCCATAACCTGTTTGAAGCAGAGCACATTTGTATGCTTAGCTAGAAAGGGAAAAGCAAGATTGATCTTGATGAAGGTATGTAGAAATCCTGCTTTTTTTAGTTTTGACATTTTGCTTGGTCCTAATAAATGTATTTCCATACTTAGGATTTTTTCTGATCGTTTCTCATAAATCATTCAGTGATCATAAAAGTTGCACGGAAACTGGTGTTTTACCCTTTGAGGATAATTTCCTCTGGCCACTGAGTAACAAGTAACTGTGTGTGTGTGTGTGTGTATGTATGTATGTATGTATGTATGTGTGTGTGTGTGTATATATATATATATATATATATATATATATATATCCTTTATAACACTAAAAATGCGAATCCTGGGAATACACATGTTGATAAAATTCTTACAAGAAAAAAGCGAACACCAGGATAAAAATAAACAAGGCTGTTTAATATAAACAAGCCTGTAGATAAAAGAGCACTTAGCTTTCGTCGGCCAAACTGCCGACGTCCTCAGAGTTGGACTGGGAGGAATTCTGGGAGCTGGCCTATATAGCCTCCTGCCTCTGAGCCCGGCTTCTCGAGCGCGTCATCGGCCCATTGGTTGCAATAGTCCACAATGTGCATATATCTTCCCTTAGACTAGAGCACCCTATCCATATTAATTTTACCCTTGATTCTCTCCTCTCTCTCTCTCTCTTTGTTTTTTTCCCAGGAAACAAATCTGAATATTTTGTTTAAGTTAGGAGACAGATCACAGTAATTGCTGGCATCTATACTTTCAAAAATGAAGAACCAACCTTTTCCCACATATCTCTATCTCAGCATCCTAGCTGTAAGTTGAAACTCCCATGACAAATAGGAAAGTCTAATTCAACTAAATTCACATTTTTTCCCTGCATTCTTGGTCAAGCTTATGACCAATGCAGACTTTATGGTTTTAGGGCCAGAGAAACTTTCCTCTTTTTCTCTCCTCTTTAATATCAATCATGAATGAATGAATTATCCCGAGAAGTGATTTTTAGTATTTTCTAGATGCACAGCCAATATTTTGATAATGTAAATTGTCTTCATTGCAGTTATATAAACACAGTTATGGCTGGATGACACCACAGTTAGTTATGAATCAGTAGTAAGGAAATGCTACCCTCAAAGGATTCCTGTGAAGAGATGAACTATATCTTACAAAGCCTGTAAAAAATGGGTGGCAGCTGTTAAACTAGAACAAAAATGGAGTGTGGCCAAAGCTCAACATCGAATATATGAAGCCGAGGACTGAAGCCAAAAGTGCAATACAAAGGGGAAAGCAGGAAGCCAAGTGAGGACTCAGAGATCAGCAGAGACTGCAACAGAGATGTCAGTAGGTGATTTTCTGTAATGAAGCATAGAGTGTAGGAAACACTTAGAAGTCAAGATCCTAGCTCAGGAAGACGGGTCAAATGTGAAAGGCATTACAAAGTTGGTGGGATACTCATGATTGTCACATAGTGATAGAAAACTTACTCTACTTATTCATAGGAATTGACCCAACAAAAAGAATGGAGGTGTTTACTTCACTTACTTATTTTAAACACTTATACGATCAACCAATGTTAAGAATCACAATTCTGGGCAGCTCACAATGCTCTGTACAGAAAATAAGTAAATAAACTTTCAGGAAAAATCATGAACAGGAATTCTGTTTGGATAAGATTAAAAGGAGAAAGGAATAAAGAGTGACACCATTTTTATGGTTGAATGTGGATTTGAATATGAGTCTATCCAATTCAAATCCATCACTGTAATCTCTATATTGTATACATTTATGCTTTTTTTTAAAAAAAGTACAATAACAGTCTGTTATTTGGTTTTTTGACTTTGAGGAGAAGAGTGAGGCAATATATTTTTAGGCACAGTTTTGAGCTTCCAAAATATCTTCAAGATATTTCAAATAAAAGGGAAAGTATGATACTGGTGATAATGTTGAAGCCTTATCTATAAAAATATATGCTTAGATGGAACTAAAAATCAGTTTCAAGCATACAGGTTGGAATTAAGCACAGAAATAATGTTAGATTGAATCATATTGTATCAAAGACTATCTCAGGCTTTTTGGGAAGGAGAAGAAGCAAATTATTATTGATCATATGCTTTTGGAAAATAAAAGCAATACTTTTTAATGCAACATCTTTGGATTGAATCAATTTAGAATATTGTCATGGTCCATAATGTTCTGCCATTTTCTTTTCCCAGAATTAATCATCAAATAAATTGATTCAATAGGAAACTTACTATCTTGATGACTAGCAAGTTCTCCATCAATTCATTAAGAAGGAGAAGATTCAAAATCTTTTAACTGGCAATGCTAGGAGCTGTCCTTGGGGAAGTTGATTTAGACAGATATTGAAGAAAAGATCCTGCTCTGTTCAGCAAATCTTTGCATTGTGAGGTTCTTGGTGGTCTCTGAGCCTGGTTGTTTTTTTTGCACTGATGATATTACCCAGATGGATAATGAAATGTCTGCAGGAAAACAACCAAGCTCAAAGAGCTCCAAGAACCCCACGGTTTAATTCTGAGCTACAAATATTCTCTTCTATTAATAATCATTGCATTTTTAAAAACTTGTTTTGTTTTGAAATGAAGGGAGAATCTGAATGAAAACAATGCGGGCTGTACTATGGGTAATAATGATTATGGGTGGATTTTGTCAAAGGTAAAAAATTCAATATGACCTACGTGCTGTTAGAAAGTGATACCATAGCCTGGAAGTTCAGCTCCAATGTAACTTCACTGTTCCCCTAACTTGATGAAGAAGGCAAGACTTTCCTTATAAAGAGAAGAAGTCCACAGAAAAGAATTACTTCCATTAAACCTTTTCACACAAATTAACCAGGAAAGCTTCAGCTTTGATTGGTAGAGTCAATGCAAAGGACCATAGACAGAAGTTAGGCGTTATTCATATACTGTGAAACAGCATCATCTGGTGTCTCATACTGTCTGTTGCATCTTCCAGATCTGTTTCTTGTAAAGAATAAACAATTATTGCATGAATAGACTACACTAGTTTGGTTGACGTGAGTATACAATTTAAGTCATTTCTAGTTCATTATAATGCTCTGGATTGGGCTGAAGATCATCCATTATGAGAATTATAATTGTTTTTGTAATCAAACAATTATTCTGAACAATTTGTACTCATTTGATTGGTCTTCTTACATATTATACTAACAATGTTACTTCACAAGTACAACCTTAGTTTCTTAATGGTTAAGATTCTGACAAAACCCAGGTACATAAATGCTGTTTGTTCTGTCTTTGTAATTCCACATGTACTATCCAACATTTATCTGTAATGGAAATGAAGTATAATTTCTCTGAAAATACTTCCAGTATTTGTGTAACCTCTGGAATCTTACAAGATGAAAATCCAGAAATACATATTATGGAAGCTAGTGGAGTATATTTCTCAGAAAGGACTGCAGCCTTAAGGAAAACTGATTCTTGCTGTTTTTCTTTCTTTCTTTCTTTCTTTCTTTCTTTCTTTCTTTCTTTCTTTCTTTCTTTCTTTCTTTCTTTCTTTCTTTCTTTCTTTCTTTCTTTCTTTCTTTCTTTCTTTCTCTTTCTTTCTTCCTTCCTTCCTTCCTTCCTTCCTTCCTTCCTTCCTTCCTTTCTTTCTTTCTTTCTTTCTTTCTTTCTTTCTTTCTTTCTTTCTTTCTTTCTTTCTTTCTTTCTTTCTTTCTTTCTTTCTTTTCTTTCTTTCTTTCCTTCCTTCCTTCCTTCCTTCCTTCCTTCCTTCCTTCCTTCCTTCCTTCCTATATCTTCTGTGCACAGAGTTAATTTTGGACTACCCATTAAAGTACTCTATACCCACAGATTCTCTTAATTGTTCTGTAGGACCTAGTAATCTGGCACAAAAGAAGAAATTGGTTATGATGAAGTGGGAGATATAACAACTAAGTAGAATTTTGTTTTGAAATAAAAAAAATCCAGGTGAACAATATGGGGGGGAAATTCAAAATGTTAAAGAGTAGTTTACCCTTGGTGCCATTGAAACAATAGAGGCCAATTATTAACTTTCAAGATTTCATTATCAGACAAAATTGGTGCAGTCCAGAACAGGGGGAAGAGCTTTTGTTGATGTTTCATTTGTGCCTTTCACAGTTATATTTTGTTAGATGGAGTGAATGAGAACATCCAGACAGGTAGGTTGGTTCAGGCCAGGAGTACAGTTTGATTGGGCCCTCACTTTATGGCACAGGTGGTAACAACAGATCCCCCTGCCCCCTCCCCACCTGTAATTGGATTTTAATGAAACAACAGTTTTGGATTCACTGTAGATTAGGGGTATCATATCTCAGTTACAAAAATCCAGATGCTCACTAGATAGCAGCAGTGAATTAGACTTTTGTGTTACCTCTTATATGCTGTGGATAAGGAAATTCATGTTAAATACAGATTTGAATACTTGTCATGCATAAGATCATTGTTTTAAAAAAGAATGTCTTCCTGCTGTTTCACAGCTATGCTCTCACAAAGTGGTGTACAAGCAAGAAGGCATAACAACCTTCATTTGACACACAAGCTAATTATAAAATCAACTGAGGGCAGTTTTACAAAGAAAGGCATTTATTAGTTGATTAAGGCATGCATAAAAGAGGCTTGGCACAATTCACAGGACCCATTTTTGGTGCATACCAGTCAATCTTAAGAGTCACCATGTGAGAAGGATTATGCTTAAGAACAACAATAATGATTGTCTTCAAATAAGACAATATGTCATGAAGGTGAAATCAGAAATCAGTAAGATGACACATTCGTTTTTTAAAAGTGAGGCCTAATCTTGCATCTATTGAAGTTTAATAATCAAGAAGATGTTAATACAATATATTTAACAGAAGGTTTAAAGTCAAACTATTAATTTCACTATATCACTGATTATTATCACTGTAAGAAAATGTCTTTCCCAAAGTGTTAATTTTTTGCCAACAATGTTGATATGAATTTTCTCTTTTCAGAGAGTAATTGTGCCCTTCCTTAAGAGGTTGTCCTTGGACCCATTACTTTTAGACAGTTATTTTCTTGTCTTCATCTTTCCTTTTTCAGGGAACATTATTGCAAATGTGGTCCATCAGATAGTTGATGGTCCTCCTTCACTTGTAGCTCCTGCTTGATATGCAGATGGCCAGGAAATCCTTTGCCCAGTTTTGCCCTTTCCTATATTCGAAGACCCTTCAGACAATCACTCACATCCTAGGCATCTCATGGCTTGATTACCATAACGCACTATACTTGAGACTGCCCTTGAAGATAGCCTCTCCTGAAAGGTATCTGCTTATCCCATTATGATAGATAGATATCCCATTATGATAGATAGCTGCAGGTCCCTTCCGTAAAATCTTGCCATCTAGTGGAATCTCGGAAATGTGCCTTTTCAATGGCTCCCTTACCTAATGAAGCACCCTCCCCCTGGTGATGCATCAGACCCCAATCTTCTAGCCTTCCAATACCCCAGGCACTGGGATAGACTGATGGAAGCTGTGGGATGGCTGTTGGAGCATTCTGGGAGGACAATTGAGGCACTGGGTTTTTAATTTATGGTTTTCATAGTATTATTGTGGTTGTGAGCTGCCTAGACTTGTGGTTTAAGATGGGCAGCTGTACAAATCTTATAAATAAATAAACTTGTAAGGTTCAGAATGCAGTAGCATGGGAAGAGATGATCATGGCTTGGCTATATCACACATCTGCTTTGAGAGCTGCCCTGGCTACCAGTTTGCTTCTAGATGCAGTTCAAGGTGCCCTACATGGAAGAGGACCTGGTTACTTGAGGGACTGCCTATGTCCCATGATATCAGCCTGGCTAGTTCAATCTGTCAGAGCTGGCATGCTCCAGGTGCCTCCAAGCAGTTCCATCTATTGGGACCCTGGAAATATACTTTCTCTGTTGCAGTGCCAGGTTTTGGGCTAGGATGTTGGAATCTCTCTCTCTCTCTCTCTCTCTCTCTCTCTCTCTCCTCCCTCCCTCCCTCCCTCCCTCCCTCCCTCCCTCTCCCCCTCTGACATGTTTGTTTGGTTAACTGGTTCTGCCAACTGCCTATTGTTATAGGCTTTTATCTTTGTGAGCTTCCAAGAGTTGGTTGGAGTCAGGGCGTGTCCAACCTGAAATCAATCAATCAATCAATCAATCAATCAATCAATCAATCAATCAATCAATCAATCAACCAATCTCTTCACTCACCCAGGAAAGTTAATTTTCAAAGGAGGGGACTACCAGGAATGTTGAGGAAAGTTCGGCCCAATTTCCACCTGCCTGATTTTATGTACTCTAGTGTGAAGAGAAAGGTTGTCAAAAGTGAATGGAATTCTCCGACGAAGTGGTCATATCAAGAGGACTGGCTCAAGAAACTTTTCTGCTTGAGGCAAAGGTCAACTGCCCTGCAGGCAGATTTTCCCTCAGGAATGGCAACAGAATACCTACAATGGTCATAGATGTTATATGAGAAAAGTTCTGATACTATTTTTCAATAAAGGGAAATAACCCTAATTTTACAAGTCAGTTACTAGGCATTAGTGATTAAGTAATTTTTAGAGGAACACATATATTTTCATATATTTTGATCTTGTTATTCAAAGTAATCCTCTACCTTTGCAAGTAATGCTATGCAAAGCTCAGAAATGCAGAATGAATTAAAGGTTTGAAATAAGAAAAAAAATACAGCTAAATCTAGATACCAACTGCGTTCTCTATACTTCTCCAGATTTTGTTAGCTTTGCAAGCCATCCTGGTTTATGCCACAGCTGCACAAATTTCATTTATTGCCTTTTATTCTATATATTTCGTTGTCCTTTCTCATGTGAAGGAGGAATTTAAAAACGTTGGCTTAGAAAGCTTTCACCACTAGGAGTAGTCGTGGCCGAGTGGTTAAGGCGATGGACTAGAAATCCATTGGGGTCTCCCCGCGCAGGTTCGAATCCTGCCGACTACGGGCGTTCCCTTTTAATCCTGGCCAACTTTTAATTGGTTGGCCGAAACCCAGCGGGCAGAAAACAGGGCACGGAGTCAGAAACCGAGATGCTGCAGCCAATAGTTTAGAAAAGAAAGACGGAAGGGATTGTGTGTCATTTCTTCCGGGATCTCCTTTCCAGGCTTACACCAGAAAGCAGCTGAGAGGCAGAGCTGGGGAAATCGTGCGCGTGGCCTGGCACACGAGAAGCTACGGAGGGCAGGACTACCATGCAACAGGGCCCGGCGCCTACCGTGTTCGTCACCACGAGGTAAAGAAGACGGGGGGCGGGAGCGTTGTTAGGGCGCACCCGGTTGTATCACCTTCCCCGCTCCCGACGCTTTTCAGCAGGGGTCGCTCCGGGGCCGGGAGAGGCGGAGAGGCGTCGGGGGGGGGGGGCAGGGAGGGAAAGAGACCGAGACAAGCAACTTGGAAAGCGCTCCCCGACCAACTCAGGACCTCCTTTGCCCATCAAATGAATGCCCCCGGCCTGGTATCACCCCTGGGAACAGCTGGTTGAAGCCAAGAGGGGCCGGCTCGGCGGAGTTGAGAAGGACCAACCAACCCATCCTTCCCCTCCATCGGCCTTATTTTTCTGACCCAGGAAAAAATCTCCTGGCCCGCCCCTCATTGCATTCCTTTCTACCGCGGTGGGGCGCCTCCCTTTGCTTTAGAATTACTTTTCGCCGCTAGGAAGTGCTGTTACTGCGTCTGTCTCTTCGCCTCCTCCCCCCCTCCCCTTTTCGTTTTCCCAGAGATTCCTTGCCTCATCTCCGTAAGGCTGGCTTTATTAAACCCGCTGAGAGGTGTTTTTCTACCCATAATGCCGTTTTCCCCCCCATCCCTTTGCCTGTTTGTTTTGGAAAAAAAAAAAAGCAAGGAAGACAAAGCCTTTGGGCAGTACAGGTAGTCCTCGACTTACAACAGTTCATCTATTGACTGTTCGAAGTTACAATGGCACTGAAAAGAGTGACTTGTGGCCGTTTTTCACACCCCCATGGCCACATGATCAAAATTCAGATGCTTGGCAACTGGTTCATATTTATGACTGATGCGGTGTCCTGGGGTCATGTGATCAGCCTTTGTGACCTTCTGACAAGCAAAGCCAATGGGGAAGCCAGATTCACTTAACCGTGTTACAAACTTAACAATTGCAATGATTCACTTAACAACAGTGGCAAGAAAAGTCGCAAAACTCACTTAACCAATGTTTCACTTAACAACATAAATTTTGGGCTCAATTGTGATGGTAAGTTGAGGACTACCTGTGCATTCTTTCTTTCTGAAAAGTCTTAAACTGTTGTCCGCTCAGGCGAAATTCACTTGGCTGCTCCTAAATGTATTGCCAGGCTCCGAAGGGGTTTGCCCACTAGCTTTGGGTCTCTCAGGTTACTGTTAAAAAGTGCAAGGCCAGGAAAAGAAATAAGTTTGCAGCTCTAGGTTTTGCCATTTTTATGTTGCCTTTCTTCTTAAAAGTAACTTAAAAATAAGGCTCATGGTGCTCATTTGTATGAAGTCAAAGTTGTGTTGTAACGGTGTTGCTAAAATTCAACTCCAATTTTTTTTCTTTGCCATCTTTCTAGCTGTTTCTTTATTGTGCTTCCCCCAAAATCTGTCCTGAAAGTGACTGTGAGGTCCTAGCAAGCTCAAGAGACCATTTCTTTTAAGGAAACAGTTTTTTTGGTTGCTGAACTACAATTCCCAGCATCCCTCACCATTGCACTGGATGATGGGGATTTAGGTTCTGCTGTATTTATAATGTAGAGTCATAATTTCTCCCCTTCCGAGCTGTGAGTTACTTCATTCCTTCAGTCCAATGACTTCCTTTATTCGCCACTACTGCAGACTTCCTTTATGTGTTGCAAACTTATACATCATATATGAAAGCCAGTTTGGTCTACTAGAGCCAATATAGTCTAGTGGTTAAGGCACCAGGCTAGAAAGCAGGGGACTGTGAGTCCTGCTTTCATGCCTTAGGCATGAAAGCCAGCTTGCTGACATTGAGCCAGTCACTCTCTCTCAGCCCAAATCACCTCACAGGGTTGTTGTTGTGGGGGAAAATAGGTGGAAGAAGAAAAATAAGGCAACCCTCTCTTAAACTAATGGGCTGATATTTATGCATACTGTATCTGCATTGCTTATAATATTGACAAAAATGAATAGAAAATTTGGGTTAATTCACTAGGTTCCCTTCCTCGTGGCTATTTATACTGCACTGCCATCGGTATTTGCTGAAGAGAGCTTCAGCTTGCAGTCTCTCAAGGGGGGGGGGGAGAGAGAGAGAGAGAAAATAAGGGAATGGAAAATACAGGTAACTTCTTTACATGTAGTTAGGCTTAAGGTGAAGATGCCCTCAGGACACACTATAAGGTGGCAAGTAAACAGACAAATTAACTTTGCCAGTTATCTTGGCAACAACACGGACAAAAGTTTGCTACTGCATTTTCTGAGATGTTTTTCTGCTTCTATCCTAGATCTAACCAGATTGGTATGAAAGGGCCTTAGTTGTGAAATACATACACTGACATACTAAAACATGCAGGTGTGGAAAACAGAACTTCACAGTCCAAATGGCATCATGCAGGAGATGTTCTGTATCACAAGATAGGTGTATGTGGAGGGGTGCAGGTTCTTGAAGGTAAACACATAGTTTGTGCTTAAGAAGCGATTTAAGAAAGTAACATTAGTTACTGATTCCCAGTTTCTTATTTAATGAATGTTCAGAAGGAAGTCAGTTTATGTAGCTCTTCAGCCCCAAAATAAGCCTTGGCTTCTTTTATATAACACAGATTTATGGTTGTTGGGTTATCCTTTATAGGTTTTAACATAATTATTGCTATTTTAAAAAATCAAGATCATGCAATATATTATTTCAAGCGACCATGTACAGAGTTGGATGAAATGGTTCTGAATCATTTTTGTCTTAACAACCTGATAATAAATATTAAGAAAAATAGGGAATGGGCTATGCTCTCTAAATAGCCACTGAAGTTTATGTTCTTATAACACATTTACATAAAGTTGACCAAATCTATCTCAACTTTGACTCCTGAGTTGGGAGGGTCATAGTATCCTTCCTTCCTTCCTTCCTTCCTTCCTTCCTTCCTTCCTTCCTTCCTTCCTTCCTTCCTTCCTTCCTTCCTTCCTTCCTTCCTTCCTTCCTTCCTTCCTTCCTTCCTTCCTTCCTTCCTTCCTCTTATATCTCATCCTATCTCACATAATGAATCTAGGCAGCTCACAACAATCCATAAAACATAGCTGAAAATGTACCCCTCCCCCATCCAGGCACCAGACCAAACCTCCTTAGAGTTCAATCCTCCATTCTAGCTCAGTGCTTGGGGGAACAACCAGGTTTTCACAGTCTTCCAGAAGGCTAAAAGGGTAGGGATCCCGCTGATTTCCAGTGGGAGGCTGTCCCAAAGGTCTGGGGCAGCCACTGAGAAGACACACCTCCTAGGTCCCAACATATGGCAACATTTAAAGGAGAGGACTATCTAACCTCATTGGATGGACAGTTATCCTCAGAGAAAAGTGATCCCACAAGTAACCTGGGCTTTAAAGTGATAATCAGCACCTTGAATTACATCTGGAAAAGAAATGGAAGCCAGTGCAGCTAACTCAGCATTACAATTGCCATTACAATTGTGAACTGATGCAAAGCTGTTGTTAGAAATTTTCGGTTACTTAGTTTATACTGAATGCCTCCTCATGCAACTATGATCGTACATACTGATTATAATGACAAAGGCATCACTATCCCTTAGTGTTACCTATCTTGCCTGGTGGCTATGAAACTAAAGCTATTTCGACACCTATCATATGCAGTATCTTTTTTTTTTAAATAGATCAGATGCTTTGTATTGGCAGAAAGTATTATTTTTGTATTATTGTGGAGCATCAAAGAGACAAATTTGCCCTAAGTAAAATAGCTTCACATTTTCTCTTTTTTTCCTCTCTTAACTTCAAATTAGGCAAAGGTGTTTTTTTGAAAAGGCAGCTGGACTTTGTTTTTTCCAGTTGCCTTTTGAAAAAACACCTTTGGGACAACCATGACCTGGATGACTGAGAATCTCCATAGTCAAATTAGGCAACTATTCCAGGTTACTGCAGTAATTTTACTTCTAAATGATAATATCTCTTTTTCCCCCAATCTCAAAACCTATGAGTCAGCAAAAACCAGTGTCGGCATTAAGAGAACATGGTCCATCTTTGAAATTCATGTTTTTACCTCTGCAGACCTCTTCAGAATGGCCATACAGGAATAGATCTGTCAGTCCCAGAGTATCAAGAAATACGAGGAAAGATGATGTCTGGACATGTGGAATATAATATTTTAGTAGTTACCCAACTGGCTGTGTTCAAAACTACCAAGCACAAACCCGAAGACAACGTTCAGTTTATGGTAATGAAATCATTTGTAAATATATTTTGTATCTAATTTTATTAAGAGTTCACATCATAACAATGAAAAACCAAACTTATTAATTTCATTCCAGACAACGTACTTGAAAAATATATTATGAAAATATCAGACCAAGAATAAAAAACACAGAAATAAAATAAAAAGGGAAAAAATAAAACACAAAATACAAATGTAGTAAAATCATTTATTTGTCTATTCAAATTTATTTATTTGTGAGTTTTGAAGCTTCATAGGTAATGGCAGTGCCACCAAAGTCCTTCCCATGAGGCACGTGCCTGGCCTAGTTCTTAGCAAAAGGGTAACATTGGATCTGGGCTATATTGGGCAGTATATGATAACTGGATGCTTTATTGCCTTGAATACTGGGTTGTTGGGGGAATTTTCCTCTGATATCCTTACATTCTACACGGAAGGATATTGCTTGTTTTAGTGGAGGAATACTCAATCCTGTAAGATTAAATGTGAAATTTTAAATCCCAGTGTAAGAGTTAAAGCTGACTTGGTGTTACTCTTTACATAGTACATGCTGTAACAAGGACAACTAAAAGTCCAAAGTTCAGTTTTACTAACTTGGAAGTCCTCCAGCTGTTTGGACTTCAGTTCCTAGAATTCCCCAGGCAGTATGGCCATTGCTAAGAATTCACAGAGCTCAGCCAACCAGAATGAGCAAGAGTGTAGAAAACCATTTGAAGTACTATGGATGGAAACTAATCAAAGAGAGAAACAACCTAGAACTAAGGAGAAATTTCCTGACAGTTAGAACAATTAATCTGTGGAACAACTTGCCTCCAGAAGTTGTGAATGCTCCAACACTGGACGTTTTTAAGAAGAGACCGGACAGCCATTTGTCTGAAATGGTATAGGGCAGAGATGTCCCCAACCTTTTGGGCACCAGGGACCGGTTCCATGGAAAAAGGTTTTTCCGTGGACTGGAGGGGGTGTGGTTTTGCTTGCTGCCTGTATCCCGCGGATCGGGCTTTGTGCGGACCGGTTGCTGGCATGCCGCGGCCCGGTACCAGTCCATGGACCTGGGGTTGGGGACCCCTGGTATAGGGTTTCCTGCCTGAGCAGGGGGTTGGACTACAAGATCTCCAGGGTCCCTTCCAACTCTGTTCTATTCTATTCTCTGTATTCAGTATTTGTTGGTAATTTTCCAACAGTTGCCATAGGTTCCTAGCCCTCTTCTCAAAATAATTTATTAATTCCTCTGAAAGTATTCTTTTCTTTGCATTAAGTTGTCAGGGTTGAGAAATCGGTGGCCCATCATAATCTTTTTGAAAAGCCAGTCCTGGAAATAAGTGAGACCTTCTAAAGTGAAATCTTGTTGTGGTCTGCACTGAATCCCACTGTATCCGGTAAACTGCTGGTCAGATTAGTAATTTAAATTTATAAGATTGCCCAGCTGAACTGTTTTATACATTTAAATTATAAATCTCTACATATTAAAACAAAACCCGCATAGATTACATTAGTAAAGAAAATAAAAGAGGGCCATAATCTTGGGAAACAATCATACTACATCTTTATTAAACACAATCCTATTCAGATGGATACACACCTCTGCCTAAGCCACAGTTTGGGAAAAAAGCAAGGCTTTCAAAGTTCTTTGATGGGTTAATACTGTTGAGTCTTTGATGCTGGAGCCTTCAGGATTGCGTTTTATGTATTGCTTTTTGTTGTATGCTGTTGTATGCGTTTTGTTGTGTGCTTCCCTAAGCCAATTAACGAGCAATATCAGTTTGGGTTTACTTTAATTGGAGAAATATTTGTTACACTGTTCTAGATAACCAGAACTGAGGAAGGACTTCTCAAAGTGCTATTTCAGTAGTAGTGCAAGATCCCAAAATGCAAAGTACAATGCAACACTATAGGAGTAGTGTCATGGCTTCCAGGTTTACACAGCTTGAGAAACACCACTCAGACCATAAGCACCTTCTGCGAGGCTATTTCATTCAGCTGTTTTGATATGAATTTGAAAGACATGGATTTTCTGTAGCAAAATGAAGAAAATCAGATTTCCAGTCTTTTGATTGGGATAACATGGTCAGTTCCACTAGAGGGCACTCAAACACTGTTGAAACTAGTCCTGATCGCAGGATGTCAGTTTGAAATCTGAAGTAATGGATTCATGCTAGACAGAACCCTTGACCTTTCTCTGACAGTTGGGTAACATTTTGCTCTCATTTGAAACCAAAGGGTTTCCTACGTTTGTATGTAACTTAAGTTTATTCTATAACAGAAGGTAAAAGGGGTTTTTATAATGTTATAGAATAAGTTTTAATTCGGCAAACAAGCTACAGTTCAATGTTTGAAACAAAGACTGGACGTTTGTTCTTTTTTCTCTGATGAGATGAATGCTGTTCTAAGCTATTGGATACAATATGGCTCAATACAATGTTTAAAATACTGCTCTGTTTTTGCTTTCAGTCTTATTTAGTTGCCTTTTAGCTACAAAATGGCTGTTCTCCTTCAGTTAGCTTGTAAATTATCAATGGACAATGGAGCCTTATAAAAAGTGTATGCTCTTTATTCAGAGTATTCTTTGTGAACATTGCTGGAGTTAATAGTTGTAACAGATCACAACTCCAGAAAGAGGCAGTACAATCAAACAATGTCTTTAGCTTAAGGAGACCTTCTTAAACAGCCTCTCTCAACGGGGTTCTGCAGAACCCTAGGATTTCACAGGAGATCATGATATTTTTTTTTTAAAAAAAGCATTGTTCTTTTAACTTCGTGTGCCACAGAGAGCTAAAATTTGCAGTGGTGGGAATTTTTACTCACCGTGACTCTGCTTACTTATCCTGTAAATGTTCTGTGAGCTGTAGATATAATGATTTTTATGTATTGTAGGGGGTTCCCTGAGACCTGAAAATTATTTCAAGAGCTCCTCCAGGGGGAAAAAATTGAGAAAGACTGGGCTAGCTAGGGCCTCTGGTCCAATTCCTTGTTTAGTGTAGGAATCCATAAAACCATCTCAAGCAAATACCATCCAGCTCTCCCCCAGTGCTCACTACTGCTTTTGAAAGGCAGTTCTACTGCTTAACACGTCTTACGATCAGGAAATTCCTCAGTATTCAGCCTGAATCTTCCTGTTTGAAAAGATTTTAAACCATTGGTCTTTATCCTGCTTACTTTCAGCAGAGAACAGGTCGCCCCCCCCCCTTTATGAATGTGATATCTTTTAGATATTTGTAGACTGCTGTCATATCTCCTTCTAACCTTCCCCTTTGCAATCTAAATGTGCCTGATATAATTGTTCCTTTATAGAGGATGGCTTCCAGAACCCTTATCCTAGTTGTTCTTCTCTGAACCTACTCCATTTCTCTTTTAAAGTGCAGTTCCCCCAAACTAAGTACAAGACTCCAAGACAGGCCTTTCTAACAGTACAATAAAACTACTACCTCCTGTAATGGATGCAGTGTGCCCATGTTTCTATGCATTCACCTTTTCAGCTCTTGTATTATATATGCTTACCCATGTTCACCTGGTGATATTTCTTACATACACTACTTACCAAACCATACCTCTATAGTTCTGTACCTATGCATTTGATTTATCCTACCCAAATGCTGGACTTTATATTTATCACACTTGAACATAATCCTGATGGAAGAGACTCAGGGCTTAATCTGTCAAAACAATTTTGTAATGTAATCTAAGGCAAAACTCTTGAGGTTTGCTGTAACCAGCGAAAGTGATAAATATCCCTTCCATTTCGTTCTGTAAATTATTTATGAAGCCATGTTTTAGTCATGGAGGCAAAAATGGCCTTTTGGGCAGTAGTTTTTTTCTCTCCTTAATCTGCAACATGTGCAAGTACGTATGTACCACCCTATCCTTTCCTTCTTTTCCTTCTGCTTCTCCCTTGTCAAGGAAGGGAGTTTGTCTTAGTTTCTATGAATTCTGAAAAACCTGACTGACTACTCACTGTCAGAAGCAAAATATTTATTTATGATAGTCTTTTGTATCGTTCATTTTTTTCTTCCTTTTACTCTTGACTGTGGCTCTTAACGTGCCATATTAGATGGAATTAGTGTTGTCTTGCAAGACTCTTTGCTGAGCATATTCCCCACCTAAAAATCTATGCAGAACCTGTAATCAGTAGTATTTTATTCTCCTTCCTGGGCCCAAAAGATGCTTAATGGGGGAATCACCCATCTTTTGTGGCAAGGGTAGGTAGCCCATATGATCCCTTAACTTCCTCCCCTTTATTGCAGCTCACAGAGATTCTGCCAGCAAAGTTCCATGGAAAGGCTGGTGAATATATTTTAATTAAATCTGTAATATTTTAAATAGTAATAAATCTGTTTTGCCCTTGATATCATTTTTTTTTAAAAAATAAGCAAATTCTCCAATTTAAAAAAAAGGCGGGAGACTGAAAATATTAGTCCATCTGATGATACCAGATTAATTCTGTCTGGCATGTGCCATGGGTCTTAGCACTTGAAAAAAATAAGGTTTTGGATATTTCAAGTAGTTTTGGGACATATTTTGATTTCTCCCTCATACTAAGAAAATCTAGAAATTTAGAACTCATTTTCAACTAACCAGCTTGTTTTTCATGCTTGGTTTTAAATCTGTTGCTCAAGCTAACAATACAGCTTAAAACTCCTATATTCACCAGTATGTTCTTTGTCTCTGGATCCAAAACAACCAATTGCTTGGGCATCTGATCACTGCCCTGATACTTGCTAGAACTCACAGAGGCATAAATATGATTATGTTCTTTCAGAGTATCACCTTACTGTAGGTTGCAAGTGGATTATAATAGTGTCTATTCTTTGGAATTATTATATCCTGATGTCACCAATATTTAGAATAATTTTTCCATCTCATCATCAATATTTGGAAGCATCTATTAGATCTTTTAGATGCCTACCAAAGACCCATTTCTCCCAAGCCTTTCCTCTAGATCAGAGGTCCCCAACCTTTTGGGCACCAGGGACCAGTTATGTGGAGAGAGGTTTTTCTGTGGATCAGAGGGGGCGTGGTTTCATGTACTGCCTGCATCCTGCAGATGGGGCTTTGCTTGTTTGTGCAGACCAGTTGCTGGCATGCCGTGGCCCAGTACCGGTCTACGGACCGGGGGTTGGGGACCCCTGCTCTAGATGATGCAATCATTTCGAGAATATTAATAGTCCAGTATGCTGAAATCACCAAGTTCACGTACTACAAGAATGGAAATCTACAGGAAGTGGCACAGATCTACAGTATTTTTGTCACCCACAGCATCACTCACGATTGGCAATAAATTGGCACCTTTAGTTGTGTGTATACTTTAAAATACAAACCTTAAAAGAGATCTATTAAACTTCTGGGAGGCTTAACCCATTTATGTAGTTTACTCAAAGTCACTAAAATAAAAACTGAAAATATTGACCCTACTTATTCCTGGCCTAAGGTAGTTGCCCATATATGACGTGTGGAAAATATTGTATTTTTCCCCCAGAATTGTTAGTCTGATCTGTTACATGTTTATGTCTGTCACTTAAAAAATGAATATTTTTCTCCCTACATTACAGGTTTCTAAGAAGTACAGTGATATTGATGAGTTTTATCAAAAACTTGTCACACGTTATCCACAAACCTCTCTACCCCCCTTGCCAAGAAAAGTGCTTTTTGTTGGAGAATCTGATATTCGAGAACGAAGAGCTGCCTTCAATGAGATTATGGGATTGATTTCTAAAGATGTGGCTCTTGCATCAAGCCCTGAGTTACTGGAATTTCTGGGTAAATTAAAACAAGTTCTTCACACTGCGTGGAATTTTAATAAATGGATCTTTGGAACTTTGCAAAATCAGCAAAATGTTTCCACTTAAAACCTATGTTAAATTCTCATTGTCACAAATAACTAATGGAGGATACTTTTGGTTTGCTTCCCTACAAATATAATACTATAAATACACAGTAATATGCTATCTGGATGTGAGAATGTTAGTTTCAAATTGTTTTCTGGGGGATTTGGTAATAGAAAACTATGGTTCAAAAGTGCCCTAAGTAAAATATATTTATTGCCACAAATTATTTATATAGTGTAGAAATGTACTGTTTCTCGCATAAAAAGGCCCATTTTCTTCCAGTATAAGAATACTGGTTAGCTGTTGGTGATACTCATCTAGAGGAACAATAGCTGTCTATTGTGCACTGCTGCATTAATTTTTCTCTGCCTCTTTTTACAGGAACCAGATCCACTAGTGTCATTGATGTCAAGAGTAAAAATCTTCCCAAGAAGGAAGAAGAGGATGACGAAGCCGAAGGATTTGATTTTTTCAAAGAGGAAAAAATATCTGATGTCATTTCTCAGTTAAGTTCATTTAAAAGCCAGGATGCCAAAAAGGAAACAGAAGAGGAAGAGAATGATGTGGATCCACTTGGTGTCCTCAAGTATGCTTTTTCAATTTTGTTTTTCCTATTCCAAATCTATGGTAGTTGTAGTTGTAAAACTCCAGATGACCATCAGGCAACCCCAAAGTGTTAGGGTTTTTTTTCCTGCTCTTTGCTGTCATCAAAATTCTGAGTTTTTGCAGCCCAAATAGCCAAGGTGAATTCAGAATTAATTTCTTAAAAAGCATTTTAGAACTCCCAATAGTTGTTCTGAGGATTACTAAAAGAAATGCAAAACAACTGAAATAAAGGGAGGGGGAAGCATGTACTTTGCATACTGACTGGTGAAAGTTCAAACAGCCTTGGATTATGAACTTTGTACTCATAAATTAAGAGATTACCAGTAAAAGAGTTGGAGCAAATTGATTATTTCACCTCTTTTGTAAGCCAACACAATCAAGGTTGTGGACAAACGGAATAAAAATGCAGAATAAAAGAAAGACATACAAATAATAGAAATCATCTAAATGGCCAGTAGAAACCTTCGATCTTTTGCAAAAGCATGGTGGAATGGTATTGTTTTAACAGCTGTACAAATTATCAAGGGGAAAGGGATTGCTTGAACTTCCAGGGGCAAGAAGTCAGATGTTTGATATATGAAACAAGATAATTTTCCATATTTTATGGCAGCATCACTGCCCGTCAAATATTTATGTATTTACACTCACAAGCACCCTTCCAGTCTATAGTAAATCAAAAAGGTAATCATCGATTAAAACAACAGACATTTCTCCTGGATTTCACACCTCATGTGGGGGAGGAACTTTAAGCATCCTTATGTTAACTAGATCAGTAAGAACTACTTGAAGTCAGTGGCTGGGCAGGTACCCAAATGCTAAGCCTTGCAGGGCTTCAAAAGTTAAAGCCATTCTTAAACTGGAACTTTGAACTGCTGTATACCTGGAAGCACTCTGATAAAGTATTGGTATTAATATGTGAACATTAGATCTTATTCAAAATGCAAGCTGATACAGCTTGCAGAATACAGAATACAGAATAACAGAGTTGGAAGGGACCTTGGAGGTCTTCTAGTCCAATTCCCTCTCCAAGCAGAAGACCCTATCATTCCGAACAAATTGCTGTCCAGTCTCTTTTTAAAAACCTCCAATGATGGAGCTTGCACAACCTCTGGAAGAAGAATTCTTCCAGAGCCCAGATTTAGAATTTAAATAATTAGTCCAAATAAACTTTCTGATCTAAAAGGTATAGAAAAAAATATTATTCTGGGATCACCTGCAGCAAAGAAGTAGCAGCCTTTTTCAGAATTTAATTTTAAGGATATTTTTAATACTTGTGATTAAATATTTTATTAACTATATTGCATTTGTTACTATGGCTCTAGTAAACATTACCCTGATGTTCTCCATAAGTGTTTTGAATATGCTTTTGATTTATCTGTGGATTAGATAACTATGACTAGAAACTTTAATCAAGTTTAGATCCTTTTTATACATCAATGCCACTCCAGCTAAATTTAATTCCCGTACATAGAAAGTGTTAATAAGCTGATATTCTGAAGTTTAATTTGATAGCTTACAGCATTTAATCCTTCACAGCATGATGTGTATGTGCATATTCAAATTCAATTCAGGCTTATTTCCCATTTGATTATTTTTTCAGTATTTCACTCTTAAGTGATTTGTTATGTGGAATTGATATTTGAGCCTTGTAGGAGAAACATTAAAATGAATACAGTGGGAATTGGGTACTTAAGTGTGTATGATAAAACAAGGGGAGATAAGAGTCACCCCCCCTCAAGAATGAAGGGGTGATGAATGAATGTTGAACCAGTACTAAATATAGTAAATGCCTTGAGATAGTTTGGTCATCTAAGGAGAAAGAATAAGAAGGAAATACAAAGCAATTATATGAGGAAGAATAAAGTGAGGGAAAGAGAAAAATTAAGGAGGCTGTGGCTGGAGGGAGTTGATGAGATCTCCAGAAAGAGAGAGGCAAAAAAAAAAAAAAATCAATTATAAAATGGTATTAAAACGTAGAATATAGAATAATAGAGTTGGAAGGGATCTCAGAAGTCTCCTAGTCCAGGGGTCCCCAACCCCCGGGCCGCAGCCCACTAACTGCCTTTGTGGAGTACAGGGTTACTCTTGTACATAACAGCTTTACTTAAAAAAACAACAACACCCTAGAACATTAAAAAATTAAACAACCAAGGGAAGGAAATCTGGTTGCCATCAAGAAGGATACCAATGAGCCCATTGGTGTTCATGAGACCCAGATTATCTATTCTTATGTTATAGAGTTATAGCAATAATAACTGACATACAGAAAACATTAATTGGATGCCTGTTCCTATAATATAAAATCTAAAACCTTTCTCTTCTGAATTCAGGATTTTCAAATAAATATTAATATTAGGTCTAGTAAATGTCTTCATGTATGTATCAAAAGCTGCAATGAGAATAAAACCAAATGATACAGTTGCATGCAGATGTTCAGGTAGTCTTGATCACAGTGTATGTTTCAATAAATCACTACTGTGTTAGAACAGAAGCTGATACAACCTCAAGATGGAACAGAATTAAATATGATGTCTTCATGCATATAATTTGTAAGCCACCTAAGTGCTTTCTCCAGTGAATTCCTCCGCATGACATGGTCAAAATAAGTGAGACATGGTTTTTGTGATTTTGATTTAGTACTACTTTGTTCTTATGGTTATACAGTTAATAATAAGGGAGGCTGAGAAAGATGATTAACTTGTTAGGCCTATAGTTAACCAAAAGAAGACAACTCCCTGGTTAACAGATATTCTCAACTTCCAGCTAGCAATTTCAACTATGAAAAACATTGCTAAGACACGGAAGTTACATGAAGCTCTTAAAATGAAAGCAGAATCGGAAGAAAAATTTCCACTAGAATTGAAAACCAGTATATTTTGCCAAACTGGCTCCCTAGGTCACTGCAAGCGATCTGCTGAAAAGTTTAGCAGACATTAGAGTAGATGTCTACAGCAGGGGTCCCCAACCCCAGGTCCGTGGACCGGTACCGGGCCACAGCATGCCAACAACCGGGGCGCACAAACAAACAAAGCCCCATCAGTGGGATGCAGGCAGCACACAAAACCATGCACTCTCCGATCTGTGGAAAAACCTTTCTCCACAGAACTGGTCCCTGGGGCCCAAAAGGTTGGGGACCTCTGGTCTACAGGATCACTATAGAACAACAATATGCATAGGAAATGTATCTGAAGGAAATCTTTTCTTATGTCAAATTGTCTAATTTTTGCAGAAGAAAATATGCTCGATATGCTTAAAACATTTTGGAACAAAGTATTTTGGACAAATGAAACGATTGAACAGTTGAGCCACAATCAAATATAATAAATTTGGAGAAAAAAAGGGTGAAACATTTGAAGGTAAGAATAGCTTGCCAAATGTTAAGCACAGCTCAAATATTTTTTGGGGTTGTGTGGCATACAGTGACATACGAAATATTGTGAGATAGGAGGAAGAATGGATTCAATTTATCCTAAAAGCTAACGTCCCATAGTCAGTGGAGAAATTGAAGCTGCAAAAAAAAAAAAGAAGAACTGGGAATGTCTTTACAATCCCCAGCCTTGAATATTATTGAAAATCTCTAGGGTAGTCTCAAACATGTAAAGCATAAAAAGAGACTGAAAAGTATGTCTGTTCTAGAAGAGTTTTAAAAAAAAAGTTAAAACATTTCAAAAGCAAGAATAGAAAGATAGTTACTTCATTCCAGGTAAACGTTTTATGCTGTTACCTTATCATGAGTTCTTCAGGCTGAAAGAATATGCAAATTCTGTATCTACATATTCATTGTTACCTTTTGAATATTTAAATAGCTGCAAGTAAATAAAAGCACATTCAGATTTGTAGAGACTTGTCTATTTAACATACTGATTGACCAGGGAGTTTGAACATTTGCATGCTACCATATCAAAATAGATTTTATTCAGACTGTGACGTTTGTTACTTAAAAGAAGATATTTAGCCTTATGTTATCATTTTAAAAAAATGTTTAAATCAGCCCATATTGCCAGCAAATAACATGTAGATGGTGAAACTATTCAAATACTTATATATCTGCTCAGCCTTATTTTTTCCCCAGCTCCATCAGGAGCAGATGTCTAAGTACTCTGGGCACCATTTAGAAGATACAGAACATGGCATCCATGAGATTCTCTATTGATGCAGAGAGCAATAAGGGAAGCCTTCAAGAACTGCCCTTTCAGAGTATGTCAGGTGCTTCAATGTAGATAGTCCCTGTGGAGACACACTTTCTTCCAAGTTTTCTGAGAGGCAGGGCTAGTGACATCTGAAGGCATGCAGCAAGGGTGTGTGCCAAACTGATAAAAGAGCATTGTGGCATTGCACTGTAAGATCCACCCTTTTGTACATCTGGCACACCATCACAGATGTGTACAAAAAAGGGCTGAAGCTTTCAGCAAGTGCAGTGGTGCTGCTTTCATCATTGTTGAAAATCCTGTGGCTGCCGATGAACAGGCCTAAGTGAGACAGAGAAGCTTTGGTGGAGGGGCCCAGGAAGCCCTTAAAATGCCTCTTTGCAGTTTGAAAGCCATGATTCATTTTAAGGGAAGCAATTAATTGCATTAGTATGGATCAATTCTGTTTTGAACAAGTGCCTCGCTTTTAGCATTTGGTCATCATGCTGTCCTAAGCAATCTTGGCTTTTGAAGTAGTTTCTAAGCCACTTTAAATGGTGGAAGGAAATGGGAGAACAGGCTTTTTGTGATAAATTTATTCAGTAACTAATATCCCGGATGATACCCTAAATAACAAAAATAAAAGACTGTCTTGATGTATAAATTGAAGTCTGCATCTCTTTAGCTCAGATGTGCTTGTGTTTTTCAAGTAGGTTGCTGCAGGATCTTTTTATTTTTGACAACCAAGTTACAAGCCAAGTTCTGAAGGTGGGCTGGCCATTATCTAGGGCCAAGTGACATCAGCCCTGGCCATTTTTCCAATCCCAGCAATTTGTCAAAACCTCCACTGTTGGTTAGCAGCTTTTATCAATTATGATTTTCACTTAAGCTTGGCTTCTCTCTTTCTTTCTAAGCATGTCTTTTTATCTGGCATTTATAGAGTAAAAATCCTAATAAACATTATAATAGAACCCTTAGTTTGATCAAGATGCACAAAGTAAGGTTATAAACAGTTTCTCTACACAGTATTCTATCTCCAAAAATAAGATATTATAGAAACTGTCTATAAACAGATATCTCCAAAAATAGGAGACATCAGGATTTATGAAGTTTTTTCTGAAAAGGAAACATATATGCCTTTTATGAAATGTGGTTGTTTGTTAAATTTGTATGCCACCCAACTCCAACAATTCTGGCAGCTTACAAGTAAAAACTTATAAAAAACAAAGAATAAAGGATAAATGATAGCAAAGATGATAAAAACTGGGCAGGAAGGAGGGAAGGGAGGGAGGGAGGAAGAAAAGAAGAAGGGATGGGGAAAGGGAAGGAAAAAGAAAAGGACAAGAAAAGAAACAGAAACTAAATACAAGAGGGTTTCATTCTCTCTCCCTAAAGGCCTGGGAGAGGAGCCAAGCCTTCAAGTCCTTTTGAAACACCAGCAGGCTGGCAGCCTTCTGGATCTCAGAGGGAACCTGATTACAGAGGGCAGGCACTGCTGCAGACAAGGCACGCTTCCATGGTTCTGGAAGGAAATGGGTCAGCCCTGACAGATCAAATTGGTTGGGCAAACACTGTGGGCTGTGATTTCTCTATATTCCCTGGTGAGACATAAATGTGTTACCAGGTAAATGGAAATTTGTGTCATACTCAACTCTTGTGTATATGGGCTGAGTCTGATTCTTTGGACAGTAGAAAAGTGACTGGCTATTATCTTTTGGGGGGGGAGATTTTCCTATTTTCCAATCTAGTCTACAGCCCTGAGATTTTAGCATAGTTTCCCATCCAAGAATCACCCAGATTTGCTTAGATTTTCTCACAAGGTAATGAAAATGTTGAAAGATATGTATTTAAATCCACTTGAGTGCTGATGAGGCCTTGGTCTAATTTACACAACCCAGTGAGAGCCCAGCAAATACAGAAATACTTCTTCAGGCTTTTTTTTTTTTGCTCCCTTACAGTGCATTTTGCCATTTACTGTAAATGACAGTTTCCGTAAGCTGATAGGCAGAATGTATCTTGATAATGGAACAGTGGAAAACATCTACCTGCCAATTCACAATAACCCAATAATTTTTCCCTCTGTGTTGGAAAAAAAAAACTCCCCCAGGTACCAGGTAAAAGCAATTATCACAGAGTTATGGTGATTTTACAAAAATTGCCCTGAATATAGATGATAGTTCTGATTTAAAAAAAACCCATTAGAGTGCGCGTGCAGGAAGTTTGTTCCTGCAGTGCCAAATAGTACTTTAGCCCCAATTAACTCTCATTATTTCTTGATTTGGTCTCAAGGGAAGACTGTTCCTACAGTGGCAAACACTTTTTCAACCCCAGTTACGATTGTATTATTTTGCTGGATTTACCCCTTTAGAGTTTAAGAGCAGAATGTAAGCAGGGTGGGGAAATAGGAGAAGTAATACATGAATAAAACCAGGTTTGTATGCCTCGGTACGTATATTTATCAAATTTATATAGTTGTCTATCTCATCAAAAGTGACTCTGAGCAGCACACAGCCATCTACATTAAGAAATAAATAGTAGAAAACAAATATACAAACCCTTGGGTGAAATGAGAAGTTGCGCAAGGTCCCTCTAACCTAGAAGTAAGCAACCTTGGCTCTTTTATGACTCGTGGACTTCAACTCCCAGAATTCCTGAGCCAGCATGGCTGGCTCAGGAATTCTGGGAGTTGAAGTCCACGAGTCATAAAAGAGCCAAGGTTGCCTACCCCTTCTCTAACCACATCTGCCACCAAAGATGGTCTAGTCCTGAAACCTAAAGCCCGCAAATCCAGAGGCACTTAATCTTGCAAGGGTTCAGCTGAAGCCTGTTCCCCATCCAGAACCTCACAGCCTCCAGACACCAGGACCGACATTCATGGACTCCCTTAATTCACCAGGGATGGAGATATACCTCACTGATGATACCTCACCCCATGGCAATGGATGAGTTTACCCAGTGGCCTCATGTAGGTGCTAAAAAAAGAGAGGAGAGAGCACTTGGACATATAGTAGGGATCAAGGCTTGGATCCTCCTCCCTAATATAGCATATTTAATAATGTCCCTTTTTTCAAACCTGACATGTTGGCAGAATTACCATCTTTGCTTAGCTTGAGTATAGTGCAAATAGGCGCTAAGCATTTTTTTTCCTGCTATGTCTTCATGGTTCTGCCTTCATCTCATTCATAACACATACTTGAAGTAGCTTTAAGTCATCATAGCTGTACTGAGGTTTCCTTACTTATCCAGGTGCATCTGTTGTGCTTCTCAGCTACTCCATCATGAGTGTAACCAACTCAGTTCCTATTGGCCATTTTAGGCTGATTCAGACCTGGCCACTCTGCCTTGACCTTTAAGTGCTATTCTCCATAGCTGTTCTGGTAGGAGATCCTGTACCTATCTTTGCATCTGTAGGAGACATGGCTTTGAAAGAGAAATTAACAGCTGTCTGGAAATGAATGATCATTAGGTGTATTTTTAATCACAATAAAGGAAGATGAGAATTTTTGAATGAGAAGTAAACCCATATTGACAAATGACCTAGCAAGCATTGCTGGGTTCAGGAAGGGAATTTTCTTCCCACCATCACACATATTCCAGAAATGAGGGATTAAAACTAAAGTATCAAGGTCAATCCAGGAAAGGTGGCAACCCTACATTTGGGCCTGTGAATATCTTTTTTAAGTGTTCAGAAAAGAAAAAGGACATGCATAACTTTGCTTTGTTAGAACTTTTAAACTAAAACAGCAGGAAAACATATTTTTATAGCTGTTATAGCTAGTATATCTGAAGATAATTATATAGTGAGCTAAAGGCCCATCAGTTGTAGCATTACATATCCCCCCAAACATTTCAGCCTCAAAATAAATCTCATTTCCAAGGCCTATCAAAACTCCCAGCAAGCATTTTTAGGGCAATAATTTTAAATGTTTAGTGCAGGAAAATATTTCTCAATGTCACTGATATTTAAAAAAAAACACACAAAAACAAAAAGGCCCATCCTTGCAAAATGCTTTAATGTCCTACATATACTTTTTTTTTACTGTTTCTGTTGTGTTTGTCCTTCCATGAATTGTGTTGCAAGCTTGCTACTTCAATTGCACAAACTAGGAAAATGTGAAATTGAGAGAGATCAGTTACTTGTTCAAAGCTATAAAATCTGCTTAGGTCAGGGAGTTTGCCTGTCAAAATAATTATGTTATGGTCTACAAAAAAACAACTGAGTTTACAAAAACATTCATCTGCTGCAATATATCAAACTTCCAATGGTAGATCTCTCTCTCTCTCTCTCTCTCACACACACACACACACACACACACACACAGAGAGAGAGAGAGAGAGAGAGAGAGAGAGAGAGAGAGAGAGAGATTGAGATTCTTTCCTCCATTGACAAATAGGTCTAGTTCACAGTAAAGATGAGTTGGGAGAAGGCAAGTCAATTGTATAAGGACAATTGGGCAGGCCGTTCAACTAGAGAAGACCTCCAAGGTCCCTTCAACCCTATGATTCTATCAGAAACCTTGTTCCTGACATCTTTTTTCTACCTAGAGAAGTTCTTCTTTTGCGTACTTGAGGAGGTAACTATTTTGCTAAGCCACATCCACTGGCAGCCCATTTGGGGGGCAGGGTTGGCTAGACAACCACAAATTCACATTTGCTGGTAGCTTAAATTCTATAGCTGCTTTTGTAGGCATTCCACCTCTCTTCTTTTTTCCGTAGTGTATTTAGCAACTATCAGCCAGTCTTTTGCAGCTTCATATGAAATGGGACAGTGTGATACCATGAAATGAAGCTTGAGCAAATGATCTTGGGAAAATGTTTCTTTGAGTGGATTGGTGATACAATGGAAGTGGTTAATGGTTTTTTGGGGGGTGTTTTTTAACGAAGTGCAGCTCTTTTGAATACTCCTTCCTAGACATAGAAAATGAGTATGTTAGGAAAGGCTGATCTTTGGTGAGATGAGTCTTTAGTCAGAAGGACTGATGGTTTGGGGATTTGGGAAAAGAAAAAGTTGAATTTTGAGATGTTACTGTGCTCTAAAGCAGGTCAAGCTGGGGTCAGCGTTAGCAACTCCTTTGCAGTTTGTGAGCAGCCTTTTTCAAAGTACACAGACAAGTGGCAGCAAATTTGCTCCACCCATGCCTTCTTTCTCTGGCTGTGGAGCTGGGGAGGGGAGACCCTGAAGCTTCTTTTGTCTGAAGGGATCGATAATAATAGCATGACTCAGCTCTTCCGCCGCAAGAATTCCAAATGGGCATTATCTCATCAAATGCTCCCAGGCTTCTGCCTGAGGAACAGGAAATGGATTGAATCATTCAATTCACAGAGCTCTTTTGTTGACAGTAGAAAGTGTTAATGGGAGTAGATTTCAGTTGCCTTTTGTTCATCCCTCCCCTTTCCCTTTCTAATAAGATTCGATTGGGTTGGGCTTTTAAAAGCCTTATTCGTAGCATGTAGATGATTGTGAATGTATGCGCTGCTTCTTACAAATAAAGTCATTAAAACACATTGGAATTGACGTGGCCAGTACTCTTCTGGTATATCTAAGTATCCTTTGCTGGTTGTCACTGGCTTTTAAAGCAAGGAGTTATTGGAATGCCTACTTTAGCTCTTTTGTTTCAGCTGAATTTTCCCTGCTTCTGCTGCCATACAAGCAATATCATCATGTAATAGCAGCAGCCAACTAGCCGTAATATAGTGCAAATAAATGCTTAAATGGACAAATCCTCGGGCAGTTAAATTTATTTCAGACAAAGGTGGCATTCAAGAGCGTGAGCCTGAGCCCAATGCAGCCAGTGATTTGGCTATCTGGCCAGTGAGTTGAGATTGGGGCCCTGAAACAGAAATTTGCAATTTCTTTCCTTGGAACAGTTCATGTCCCATCTCCCACCATACTTACTTCTGTCTGTCATTCCTGTTACCCTTCGGTCAACCTCCAACCTTCTCAGCTACCAAGTACCCCATGTCAGATAATAACAACCAACCAAAAGTCAACTAGAAAAGTGATACGAACCTAACTAACCCCACATTGTTTCCCCACATTCTCACAATGGAACAACTCCAACGTAAGTTGTTTTCTTGACTTTTCAGTGCTTGTTTCCTGGAAAGGGGATTGCACTGAATATGCTATGACTTACCTTTCAGTAAATGTCTTTTGGCTTGTAAATTCAAGCTTTGTGTTGTCCATTTTCCTTTGTCTTGTTTCAAAAAAGCATGCTTGGAATTGCAGACTAAGTACAATGTAATTCCCATGGTTTCGATGTGCCAACACAGACTTAATTTACATTGTAAAATCTTAAAATAAGTCTGGTTCTTTGACAGAGTTATGTTTATCTGTGTTTTAATAGTATATTATGTTTTCCATTTTTTTTTTACTGCCTGGCCCAAAATAGTAAGAAAGAGTAGAGTACAGAAAAGTACAGAAGAGCAAAATCTGTGCTCATCCTGTCCCTTTCAGACCTATAGGCATTGTACAGACCCTGGCCAGATTTCAAAGAACAGTGCAACTAGCAATAGCAATAGCACTTAGACTTATATATACCGCTTCACAGTGCTTTACAGCCCTCTCTAAGCAGTTTAAAGTCAGCATAGTGCCCCCAACAACCTGGGTGCTCATTTTACCGGCCTCGGAAGGATGGAAGTCTGAGTTAACTTGAGCCGATGAGAATCGAACTGCCAAACTGCTGGCAGCCAGCAGTCAGCAGAAGTAGCCTGCAGTACTGCATTCTAACCACTGTGCCACCACAACTAGCTCTGCAAGTCCACTGACAGGGTCAGGTTAGACCTGTTTACTTGGACCAGCTAGGGACAAAGCAACTACTCATGGTAAGCCTCATGTGGAATGAGGAGAGCCTAAGAGAGAGGGAGAGAGGGGGGGCACCTGTCATTTCCTAATAGAAATGCTTAGATGACAAAGGATATCCATGAAGCTGTCAACTAGCTTTAGTCTTACTTTACAAAACAAAACAAAACAAAACAAAATATAGCAACATTCAGAGGAAGTAAGTAAAAAGAGAACTGAGGTGCAGTCCCTGTTTAGGAAAGGCTTTATCTTACATTGGGTTTTAAGAGCTTGATTGCATTTATAATTTCTAATTATTGTAATTAAGCAAATTGAATTTCCTATCAACCTTAAAGCAAATTCACACTAATATTGTAGTTTTATCTGTTCCTTTTTCTTCTACAAGAAAGTTATGACCCAACAGAGATTACCTTAGCAAAAGACATTGCATACGCATTGTACTGTGAACTAACTCTAACCTGTATTGGCTTTATGTATAAAGAGCAACTGAATAAAATTAATAGGAAAGAATCTTGGAAAATATTGTTCATTCTTCTGGTAAGAACACATATGCTGCATAAAGTGACACAAATTAAAGGAATATGTATTAAAAATAGTATTTTTAATGTCTCCAAAGCAATGAAAGTTATTCAGCAAATGGAAATATTTGTGTCTATATTTGTTCTAAACATTCTTTAGTACTAAAGTATCATTTTCCTACAGAATTTGAACAGGTTCTGGGAACATTGCAGTTTTATTTACTCAGAGTACTAGCAATGAATCAGCAATGAGTGGAATGACAGTGATAATTGGAAGCTCATGACTTGTTTAGCCCAGCAGCAACAAACCCATAGAAATAGGCTTCCGCATTTCAACTTAAAAAAAAAAAAGAGGCACTTGGAGAAGTTACAAACGGTGCTATGTGAGTGAGCACTGACAGCTGCGTAGGCATCTGTCTCTTCCCATGGAACATGTTATGCTTTCTCAGCTCTTTTTGTTGATGTCATGCTAGGTATATGGGCATTTCTGATCAATCATCTTGTTCTGTGTTCTCTCCCTTAATTTAATCCCCATTACTGGAACTTGGCAGCATAACCAGCCTTATTTGGAAGAGGGCATTCATTCAGTCACTTTGAATGACTTTGGGGTTGGACGTATTCTTAATATAATTTGCTCTTGCGTTTGGACATTTTATGCCACTGACAGATATTCTTATCAGAATGGCTTGTGACAGCAGGAACTTGCTATATACAGATTTAAGAGGCCTGGTACCTCCATGTTTTGATGTCAGTCACCAAGTTGATCACTGATGCCTATAGAAAAGAAAGTTGTAAGACGTCTGGCAACAACACTCTCCCTAAGTATCAGTAATGGTTAAAATTAGTTCATAATCAAGTTTAGTTTAGCAGTGGTATTCTTAATAATCTCCCAGGTTTAACATTATTTCATTCTTAAATATATGCCTGTATAGTTCAGTTCAGTTATTTATTTATTTATCAAATTTATATGCCACTCGTCTTGAGGTGTGTATACTATATACAGTTATGTAGTATCATGATTTACTATATCTTGTAGTCCTGGGGGGAAAAAAGGAAAAAAAAGCCTCACAAAGTCTGTCCCCAGATTCTCCATCTGCAACATTCATATTTAATGGGCTAATGGATGCTTTGCTGAATTAATTTGAGCTATGCCTTCCCTCTGTTCTGCACCTTGTACTACCATTACTTTCAGAAGACATGGAAATGTTTTTCAGAATTGTCTTCCATTCCTTATGAATTGCTGGGGGCACATTTTCAGTATCTGTATAGTTTTTCTTTTCTTCCAGGTAGAATAAAATTTGCTGGTTTTGTTTTTAAAAAGACTTGAACAAGTTTGGGTATATATGTGTGTGTGTGTGTGTGTATGTATATGTATATGTACATATGTATATTGCAGTATTTTATGATCAACTATAAATATTCTTCCCATTTGTATCTTTCATATGTCACATTTAAAGCAGATGGCGTAGAAAGAGTTCCTTCAACAGCTTCATGATTATAATGTAGACAATTCAGTGTATATATATGTATGTATGCGCACATGCCTTTGAGTTAGTGTTGACTCCTGGCAACTGCCTCAACAAGTCCCTGCAATTTTCTTGGCAAAATTTCAAAAGTGGTTTGTCATTGCCTGCTTTTTAGAGCCAAAAGAGAGTGACTGGGCCAAAGTTACCCAGGTTTTGTGCCTAAAGTGAGACTAAAACTCACAGTCTTCTGGTTCTAGCTTACACCGAACTGACCGTAGGCCATGCAGATCAAGGACCAAATTAACATGGGGACAGAATTGACATTGGGTCAGGATGAGGACCCTTTATGCTATTTTCAATAAACTTCCAGAACCATGGAGCAATTCAATGGAGCAATTCAACCATGGACCAATGACAACATGTTTCTTCTTTCATGGCTAATAAAATTAAAGTCATAACATGGTTGAAAGGGGTCAATACCAGCACGCCAAATCAAAATCCCTACTGTCAGAAGGTTCTTAATAATTTCTGGTTTATTATTTAAAAATTTAGATCTAAAAAACTCAAGAAGCCCACATCCTCACTTGCTCAAGAAGATAAAACCAAGTTAACGATTTTTCATGGAGAAGTGGATTTGGGAGAAGAACTGTTCGGTACATTTAAAGATTTTTCATCCCCCAGCAACAAGAAGATATTGGCAGTCAAAGAAGGTATTAATGAATATTCAAGTTTTTTGTTATATACTCTATAGGATTAAAAAATGTGTCACAAACCATGGAATCTTTGGTTGTAAAACTCTATCTTGGATTCTGGAGATAGTTACTTAATTCCTTAACTAGTTTTTTTAGCTAGGTTTATTTATTGCATTTTTATCATGCATTTTCTCTGACAGATCAAATCAGTGTCTTGGATCCTCCTCCCCCCTCCCCCAACATCTTATCCTCACATCTGTAACCAAAAATCTCATAGTGAACCTCCATGGCCAAGGGAGAGTTTGAACTTAGTACTTGTTCAACATGTTAACTATTACTATTATATAAGTCCTTCATGCATAATGTTTAAAAATACAGAGATAATTTAAAGAAAGAAAACAATACTTGCATCCCATCTGTAAGATACACAGTATCTGCTTAACTTTTCAGCTTACTGTATAAAACTGGAATGGGCCATTGGTTATGCTTGGTTAGGCTAATTCTCTTAACCCTAACTAATTCTCTTGGTTAGAGAATTGTAATGCAATAATATTTCAAAGCTTCCTCCAAGCCTGGTATAAACTATGCTTCATTTAGTATACCTAATGAATAAAATAATTGTATGTTTAAAAAGGAATAAAAGTCACTTTTTTCTTTTTCCTGTGCAAAAGTGAATTGGTATAATAAAATATTTTCTCTCAAAATAGTTTGGCAGTGGAAGTCAATGATACAGCTTAGTATAATTCAGGATTCATGGCAATGTGACATAGATCAATCGAATCTGATATTCTCCACTTTGCAAATCTCTTTATTCTTCTATGTGGGTGGGGCCTACTTGTAACTGGATCGTGTGAAATTAGTTCTATGGTTTTTGCCCACCCAACTCAACTCAGCCATGGTAGCGCAGTGGTTAGAATGCAGTATTGCAGGCTAATTCTGCTGATTGCCAGCCGTTCGATTCTCACCAGCTCAAGGTGGACTCAGCCTCCATCCTTCCGAGGTCGGTAAAATGAGGACCCAGATTGTTGGGGGCAATATGCTGACTGTGTAGAACCGCTTAGAGAGGGTTGTAAAGCACTGTGAAGCGGTGTATAAGTCTAAGTGCCATTGCTATTTAGGCTATAGTTGCTGTTTATCACTGTATTCTGGCCTGATTCTGTCTGTCTTTTGTTTAAATGTTAGATGTGAAATTATTTGAAGGACCAGATCTTGGTGGAATGGTAACTCTTGGAGATCCACTGCTTTTGCTGACAGCCAGTGAAGACAGAGAACCTGTGTTAAATGTTAGTCCTGCTGAAGACATAGAGGAACTACTGAGGTATTCATCTGAATTGCATTATAAATTTAGTGTTGTGTGCTTATTATCTCTCTCCTCAAGCTTGTCTGCCTCAAGCAGCCCAAGATTAAAAGACAACTTCTAGGCTTTAGCCTACTAAGGTCTCACTGTTTTCAAAATTGGGATTGTATAAATAAATGTGAGTGGGTATGGATTTTAGCAATATTTATTTCCTCCACTCTTGTAGTTCTTCAGTTATTCTTATCATCATGTTTTTCTCTTCATGTCTTCCATCCATCCTTCTCCTAGGCATTTCCTCAGAGCCAAAAGGAATTGTGTACAATAGTCAAGAGTTAATCAGTTAAATCAGTAAACAGGTGCTGCAACCAGGAAAGTTCAGAGCTGGCAGGAATCTGACTGCCTGAACGGTGTGCCAACTCATCTCCTCACTGAAGTGGTACCTATTTATTCACATACAACATGCTTTTGAACTGTTAGGTGGATAGAAACTGAGGAAAGTAATGGGAGCTCACTTGGCATGCTAGGACTTGAATGGCTGGAGCAGAGACCGTCTCCAATTTCATTAAGCTACTGAGCCTCAACACCTCTACACTGGTATCTGAAGTATATAGAGACTGAAGTGTAGTTGGGGACTCTAAATATTTATGAAGTCATATAAATTCTTACATTTTGATAAAGGAAATATTTCATACAGGTATAAACCAAACACTTTTGATCAGTTACTTTTCTAGCAGTTCTTTGCTTTCTTAAAAAAACCATTAAGTTTACTTACAGACTGAATTATTCCTAAAACACATCCATTGAAATCAATTGGATAAATTAATCACAACTAATTTATGTCTTACTGATTTCAAGGAATCTGCTGATAATTTGACTTAAGACTGGATCTCACCAATAGTATAATCTACATTACAGTTTCAATTTACTGAGCTATGCTGCACATTTAACTAGAGTTCTTTGAAATTCTGTAGAATCACTTATCACCAACTCTAGGGAGGCACTTGCATTTAAATTTGGGGGGGAGAGAATAGAAGTGAGGCTGTTAGAAACATTTTAGAGTTTTAATAACCTGTTCATCATGGAAAGAAGAAGAAAAACACTCTGTTGCATAAGGTCTTTTGGAAACATGATTCTTCTTCATTGTTTATAATGGAACATTTTGTAATAACATGTATCAGAGACACCTACCTTAGTTTGCTCAGAGGAAAATGCTAATGCTTTTTTATGTTTAAGAGCACATCTGATCTTTTAAGACACGATGTCTTCAAGGTATAACTCTATTTTATTTGAATTATATAGCTGGGAAATATATACACTCATATACATGATTACCATCTCATCCCTCAGGACTGGGTTTCTCTATTTTTACACAATGTGTACTTCTGATATTTTTACTTGAAATGGCCCTAGCTGGCAGTGTGTGGCCAAGTTTGCCTGTTTTGGATTCATCAGACATACATAGCCACAAATCTTCTAGGAAACTCAAAATTTTATTGAGAATTGAACTCATGATTATGTGTAGTGCATTAGTTTTTATGAGCCCTCAAGGTGCTGGTATTTAGCAGTGTTACAGGAAGGGATATATGGAGACTCTTTTTAGAATTGTATATAAAGTCTACTTGTTCCTTTTCTTAAATCCTCAATTGTTTTGGCAAGATTTCAAAAGTGGTTTGCCATTGCCGCTTTTTTCCTAGGGCTAAGAGAGAGTGACTGGCAGAAAGTTGGTTGCCCTGTTGGCTTTGTGTTTAAGAAGTGACTAGAACTCACCTTCTCCCAGTTTCTAGCTTGGTGCCTTAACCACTACACCATCTGGCTCTCATTCATCAATTTAGATATATTTGTAGAGGACAGTGCTATCAATGGTTAGTAGTTATAATAGCTGTAAAATATTTCCAGAAGTGCAAGCAGAAGCATATCTCTGGACATTAGTTGCTCAAATTCCACAACTATAGAGGGTCATGTTCTTTTGTTCAGTTGTGGATTCCCTGCATGCCTCTAGTTTGATCCTTATAAGAAACTGGGTTTCTGACCTGGTTTTCTAATCCTGGGTCTTCTAGCATGTTGTCCACAGATACTTTGATGCCCATCATGCTCCTTGACTCTGCAGATTACAGATTCAGCTCAAACATGAAAAGCCATGGTTTCTGGAGAAGTAAAATGGCTGGATGAGGGTTTTGACAATCCAAGACATTTAGAGGGCACCTGTTGGAGAACTGGAAATTCACTCTAACTAGCTTACCTCAGAAAATTACTTCTACACAGGAGACCATTAACTGATTAAAGATAAGCCCAACAGATCTTCTGGCCTTGTTCAGACATTGCTTGGCACCAGAAGACAATAATCCTAAAGTATATTAACTTCATTTTAAACCTTTCCTTGTATCCTTCAAATTCAAATTCCGGTTTCTACCTCAGTCCTATTTAAGAAATGCTGCCTTGTGTGATAGAGATCATGGATTCAGAGTAGAGATTAATTTAATTTTCAGTTTACTATCTTAGCAGGAAATCATACTTTAACTGAATCTGGCTTTTTTCCAACTGATGTTTTCTTGACAACTGCAATTATCATAATCATTGGGTTTGTAATTTCAAACATTTTTTGCAGGATTAATGTTCAAGCCAGGGACTTGAGTGGAGCCTTCATCCCCCAATCTTGCTTCCATAATGATATCTGTTTAAATTTTGCCTTGCCTGTTATCATATAACATTTAGCAATTACAAAGGAAGCATGGCAAGGATTCAGAAAACCAGCATGGCTAGTTTGAACATAATCTGCAAGAGTCACAACAAATATCAATCTCTTTTTAAAGTACAGCCAACAATTTTTCAGGAATCAGAGCTACAAACATCAATTGATTTGATAGGTCAACTTGACCACTATTGGTATAGGCCAGCGAGGAACCTTTTATAACCTTTTCTCACAATTCTGAACAGGTTCCTCAGCATTCTTTAATTTTCGCTGCCTTCTCTCTCATCAGAGAAACACAAGCAGATGCCAGGAAATATGGTAGCCTTGAAAGGTTGATTAAATAAATGAACAAACAGCATAGCTCTTGTATTACAAATAGATGCCTGCTTTAGAAAGAATTCCAGTAGAGTATGAAATGATAGAAGGTGTTGAAGCCACAGGAACCTTGGGAGGAAGTGATCATGCAATATTGGAATTCAACATTATGGAAGCACAAGCAATAGAACACAGTCAAACTAGAGTCTTGGACTTTAAGAGAGCTAATTTCAATAAACTTAGAGAGGGTTTGGGAAGGATTCCATGGATGAGAATCCTCAAGGGGAAAACAACTCAAGAAGCTTGGGAAATTTTGAAAAGTGAGATAATAAAAGCCCAGTCTAGCACAATACCAACAAAGAGGAAAAATTACAGCTCTCAAAAGAAACCAGCATGGCTGCATAAAGAACTCTCTGATAAATTGAAAGATAAAAGGGACAAGTATAGAAAGTGGAAAGAGGGGCACATAACTAAGACAGAATATCAGCAAATAGCCCGAGCCTGCAAAGATGAAGTGAGGAAAGCTAAGGCTCATAATGAACTAAGGCTTGCGACCAAAGTCAAAAATAACAAAAAAAGCTTCTTTCAACATGTAAAAAACAAGAAAAAAGTGAAGGAAATGATTGGTCCACTAGTGGGTGAAAGTGGCAAAAAGGTGACAAGCAACAGGGAGAAAGCAGAACTATTAACTCATTTTTTGCATCTGTCTTTACACAAAGGGAAAAAACAGACCAACCTACCAAAAATAGTGCCATAAAAAACAGAATAGAAATGCAAGTTAAGATAGGCAAGAAAATGGTAAGTGAGCACCTGTCCAGCCTAGACAAGTTCAAATCACCAGGACCAGATGGATTACACCCAAGGAACTGGCAGATGTGATCTCAGAACCACTGAACTATATCTTTCAAAGATCCTGGAGCACTGGGGAACTACCAGAGGACTGGAAAAGAGCTGATGTTGTTCCCATCTTCAAAAAGGG